>BMAO01036941.1:0-22461 GCA_019973975.1 Trichonephila clavata
CGCAGAAGTATCTCTCTAGCATCTTTGAAGCTCCGTAACGTATCGAGAGTTTGGCGATTTCCCATTCCTGTGCTTTTATTTATACGTCACATCCACAAAAACGACACGTGAAGCAGAATCATTTCTGTTTTAACGTAGGTGGGGTTGCTATTTGGCTATTGGTCCTAATGACTTCACGGGGGACTTTGAAACCGGAGATTGGCCCGGAAACTACACAGTCGCTTCTGTGTTGGCTGGATAAAGAAAGGTCAAAGGTTGACTTGCCTTAGAACATAAGCGTCGGTGTGTCCGGTCTCGGATATTTTCCCACGCGAAACTCCGGGACTGTTGAGACGTCACTAGTTCCCTAACAGGAAATAGTTTCTTTAGTAGAGTACACCGTAGATATATTTGTTTGCAGTAGCTAAGTAGTTATGTAGAAGAGTTCGTGGTCGCCGTCTCATTTCAAGCCTTAGTGAAACTGAAGAACCATCTTTAAGAAAGGCTGCTGCAGGTTAATTAGGACTGGTTCAAAGTCCTACCATTGATGTGGTGTGGAAGCTCGTTGAGGGGTGTCTGTTTGGATGTTTTCGTTGTCACTTGATCGTGGATCAAAATTACGAGTTTTGTCTTCAATAGCCATCTTGTTACTTCATAGTGCAACGTTTGTACTCCCTCACTATGTGGATAGATACATTGTGCAATATTTTGAATAAAAAGCATCTTAATTACAGTATGCTTGATTGTCTTAAAACAATACAATATTATTTATTTTTTTAAAAAGGACTATTTTAATTTTTTAAAACATATTTTAATTTTAAAAAAATACTATGAAGGGTATTGTTTTAGAAAGAATAAATGTGTTTTATATTTATAAGTCTTTCCAATTTTATTTTTATAGCTAAAACTTTCCAGTCCAATATTTCTAAGCAATTCTCCAAACAACAGTGGTAGCTATGTACAGATTCTTTACAAACAATATATTATTTCAAATACATATTTTTAAGACGACATATGGTATGATTTGTGCAAAATTTTTTAAAATATAAGGATTTTCAACTTTTTTGGTTGCCTCCTATGTGTGTATACTACTTATAAAATATTTGTTCCCTAAGTTTCATAAAAAACTTGCCATTTAATTTCTTAAGGAAATAACTTAAAATTTGTGAAGTGATTTTAAAATCTACTCCTCCTACAAAAAATTACGTACACGCATGAAATTTAATTTAAAAGTACGTCAAACTATGTATAATAAAAGTTGGTTGGGTGTTTTTGACATAAAATGATTGGTATCCGTACAATACTTCTTTTTATGAATGCTTATTGAAAATTCCTTAAAAAATGTATAAATTCTGAGTTCAATTTTTTTAAAACAATAATATAAAAAAGATATTTAAGTCAATTCCTACTTTGAATGGATGAATAGAAAGTATTTTAATAACGATTGAAAATTTCAATAAGATATATATATAGGGAGAGAATGAACTAATAGTAGGAATTTAAAAAGCGCAGGATTTGTCTGCTTCGTTGTAACAGTGCACAACCGGTTTGACAAGCTTGTCTGAAAAACCGGTTTTCGGTCCCCAATTAATGTCATTGTTTTAACTGTTACATTGTTACAACAATGGAGACGAATCTAAATTTTCGTCGAAACCCATTAATTAATCAATTAACATGTAATTAATGAACAAATATTTGAAAAAAAAACTATATTAACATCAAGTGTTATCCACTACAAGTTTAAAAAATATATCTAAACTTGATTGTGTAGGAATAAAAAATATTTTACTAACGATTAAAAGTTTGAACAAGATAAATATATATATATATATATATATATATAGAGAGAGAGAGAGAGAGAGAGTGCTAATACAGTAAGAATTGAAAAAATGAGTATTGCTTTGATTCAAAAATGCATACGAAGTTTTGTTAATGTATTATTAGCAACAGGTAAAAAAAATTCAAAGCATTCGGTACCATAGAAAAAAGCTTTAGCATTTTAAATGAAGACAAACTAGTTTTTTTTTCTGAGAGAAGTATGTTTTAAGTTTGATTTACCATACGGATGTGAATAAAAACGAACGTAAAATCTATCATAATTCTGCATTTCTTAAGTTTACAGTTTTCAAATTTAATGAAGTTATAGAAAAGTATATAAAGAATAATTTAGGCTAACAAAATTAGATTTGATTTTTGACCAATTTTTGTCAACTCAATCATTCTGTGTCCCCTTAATAAAATTCAAGATGTATTTTTGGCAAGTATCATGTATTACATTATTTTTTCAGAAATATAAATAAAATAAAAGATTTCCACCAAAATAAACTTATCACACTTTCAAACAGTTTTACTCTCTTTTCATTGCAAGAAGTGTATACGAATCAAAAAGGAACATTTATGACTTAGTATTGTAATAACTGCCCCACTGTTTCTCCCTTCTTATAATGGGCTATTTTCATTTGTGTGCTTTCATCTGGACAAGTAGTAACAAAAACATATGTTATATCAAGAATGACATGATAAACATTGTTTACTCGAATGTGAGCATGAGTTCCTTCTATTTTGGTTTCTGACACCATTGTCATTATCCTATTACTTTTATAATATTGGGTAAGATGTTTCATATTGTTGCAAAAGATACGATATTTATGAATATGATACCTACCACAACATTAATAGATGTTATGTAAGGTGATAGAATACGCAAAAAGGATTTCTCGATTAAAAGAAAATACTTCGGAATGATCTTCTTTATTCTCTATTGTTCTGATTGTGATAGATATCTCTGTTTCTTGCATGGATTTGAAATAATAAGTAACATTGTTAGTTCAATAATAATACCTATACTAAAGTTTTTTTTTATTTCTAATAGGCGGTGGGTTTGTGTTTCACCATTGAAGACCTAGTAGCTTCCCCGGGAGTACATATCTCTTTTTATAGCGTGCCTAAATAAGAAGGGCTCTACAGAGGGAGGCACCTGAGTTGGACGATGTGAACCTGAACGAGAATTTAATTTTTCCGAGAGCACCCAAGCCAAACAGACACTCCAGGGATCTTTTACATACCATATATTCATACAAAATGTTCACTGTCGATTTTCTGCATCATAAGAATCAACCCACTTGGACCGGGGCTGAACCCGCAACCTTAGGTGCTGAAGGCCAGCAACAAACGTACCATGCCAATCAGCTGGCACCTGCTATAAAATTGTTTAATTAAAGTGATGATTTTTATGTAATTGTACTAAAAGTAAAATTTTTAATTCTAGTACATTTTATGTCATATATTGCATTTATCGTTTAAGTCTTGTATACAGTTGCATTCTTACTAGTTTCGTATAAAAATTTCATTTTTAGAGAAATCGTATTAATTATTTAAATACATCTGTTAAGCAATTTTTAAAAAATGAAATACAAATATTTGTTAATTACGAAACATGGGGAGGGAAGGTTATATAAATGCTGCGTGAGCATAAAACTTGTTAGCAATGTTTAACTATTGTAGGCTTAAATATGTATAAAATGAATTTCTGTAAATTTTTGAAACCATGCAAGCAAAAGGAAGAATTAAAAATTTTTATCGTATATTTTTGGAAAAATAAGTTATAAAAATAGAAGGAAAAATCGTTTGGATTTTTTGTCAAAATTTAATATATTTCTTTCCGTTTGAATCAATGCATATTAATTCAAAACGTGTTCATCTATTTGATAAGTATAAGTGAAAAGCATTTTAGATACGTAATACTTATAATGGGCTATGAAAATAAAAATTGGTTTCATTTACGAAATTGTGTAGATAACTTGTAGATTTACGAATGACTAGATTTCAGCTAAGAGTATCTTATTTTCTACTCGTTAGAAGAAAATATCTAGCTTTATTCCTATTTGACTGATCTTACGATAAATTATCACGCTCAAATAGGACAATTGACCTTTCACCTTCTTGGTACAAAAGTATTTAATCACAAAAATAGCTACAAATAAAAGAAGAGAGAATGGAAGCAACTTTCTCAGGAATGTACACGAACTTAAAAACCCGTACCTTACACGTCGTGCTATAATATTTAAAAAAAAATCACTCATTCTTAAATGAATGTAAGGAAGTTCGCTGCCAATTTTACTGCGTCCCACGCAATGGCTTCAATGACGTAAATTATATTCTATACAGGGTGTCCCAGAACTATTGGGACAAATTTTAAGAGGAGTTAAGGGACATCATCAGATTTGCATTGAAACTCATAGACAGAAATGTCTTCGTTCGGGGCTAGGAGGCATTATCCACAAAAGCATTCCAGGAAACAAACCTGCATTACTGCAGTTATTTGAGCTACCATCACCCGCAGAGGAATATGGAACGTTTTGCAATCAACGAGCTGGCAGATATTCATCTAATTTACGCATTCGCAGAAAGAAATGCATGCATAGCAAAAATATTGTACCACATAGAGATACCCACAGAGAGATGCACCGATTTCCAAATGTTTGCTAACTTGTCACAAAATTTTACTGGATATGGATCATTACAAGGATAATAGGTATGGTGAGAGCCGGCCATGATATCAAACACATTTTGTTTCATGCATGGAACAAAATGTGTAGGATACCGTTCGGTGGAATCCCAGTACCATGTTGAGAACTGGAGTAACTAATGGCCGACCCTCACAATTCGTATTACCTCGTAATATTCACGCAAATCATGAGACAAATTAGCAAACATTCGGTGCCCGATGCATTTGTTTGTGGGTGACTTTCGCAGTACAATCTTTCTGCAGCTCATGCATTTCCATCTGCCAATTCGTAAATCAGGTGCATATTTGCTAGCTCAGTGTTTCTAAAAAGTTCCCTGCTCCTCTGCAGGCGACGACATTTCAAATGATTGTGATAATATAGGCCTGTTTCCTCAAAAGCTCTTGTGAACTACGCTACCAAACGCCAAATGTTGACGTTTTCGACCATGGAGCAAAGTTCATGGAGTTTCACCTAAGCAAATCTCAATCATTGTGATGGCTTTATCTTAAATGTTGACCTATTTATCCTGGGACGTCTTGTATATTCCCACGAATACAAGTTTTTTTTTAAATGAAAAAAAATTAAAGGAACTGTATTTTTTGATATTTATGCAAGCGATACGTGTCAGAAGTGAACAAAAATACGTTATAGGATATATAGAATGATTTCACTTTTCAGGCTAATTTATGTGGAATGTGAGAAAAATATTTTTCATCATTTAAATAGTAGTAACCAATGAATTTAATTTTAAATTAGAATAAACTGGATTAGGGTTTAAAAATTAAATTTTGATTTTTTTTGCATGTATTCTTTTTTCATTTGTACTTTCCTCAAGAGGAGTCAAATTATAAGAAAGAGGGGCATTTTCTTTGGGACCTTTACATTCTGAAGATTTTGTGATTAAATTTTCTGTTCGAATAAGAACGTTGTTAAAATCTTCTACAGCAGGATTTTGATCCCTGAAAACATTCAGATGTAAACATAAAATCATATTCAAAGGCAAAATAATAATAAAAGTTGATTTGTGGTCATGAAAAAGAAAATACCTGAAATGCATTTTAAATGAAGTGTTACACTTCCATGAGATCAGAGGTCGCCAAATTGCGATCCACGAACCACTGGTGGTTCATAAAAAAGTTTTGATAGTCCCCAGAAAATTTGGGACAGCTATTAAAAGTTTTGTGAACATTCAGTTTCAAAAATGATAATTAAGGAACTGTTTCTTGAATTTGTAGCTATTTTTTCAGGTGTATTTAGCAATATTTGAAAATAATAGTTCGCAACCATGATAAATTGCTGGCTTAACACTTCAGTTTGTGGATGCAAAGTTTACTGAACTCTGCTTTAGAAGAAAAGTTTCAATTATTTTAATTTTATTGTTAGATCAAATGTCACAGAAGAAAAAGAAAATTGCTATAAAAAACCTTAATTTTGTGGGAAAAAACTATTAATTATAAGTACTTAAAAAGGACATGGGACTTCTGTCTAACGAATAAACAAAATCAAAATTTTTAAAAAAACTGCAAGCATCACATCTGTTTTAATATCTGCATGCTTAATGAACAAAACTGCAGCGAAAGTAAATTTTTTAAAAAAGATAGAAAAAAATAAACTAAATCAAAAAGTTAAGATTTCAGAGCTATCTGTAAGGAAACTTTAATGTCACTTAAGATAGAAAAGAGGAAAGAAACTAAATCTATTTTTTGAAATCAAGCAGAAAGTAAGATGAAAGGACTGTATTAAATATCAAAGAAACTGAATCAGAGCTACAAAATATCCCAATACCTTAAGAAAAAAAGGAAAGAAAGAGTTTTCTAACATTTTCAATGTACACTATTCCAATAGTTTCTTTCCAAATTACAGATAACAGCCTGATTACGGATTTCTTTGTGAAAATCCAATGAAATCACAAAGAAAAAAGTAAACGCAATCTCTTGCTTAGAAGTACAAAAAAATTTCCTTATGGTACAGACATTCGCTTGAAAATGGAACCATTTGGTAAAGTAAACGACTGTCATAAAAAAAAGTGAAAACTTTTTTTTTATGTACCTTTTGGGTAGTTGCTACAAAAAAAATAAATTTCTATTGAAGGGTGTTGTTCTTGAGTTGAGGTAGGTAATAAAAAAATTTGAGGTTGCATGTAGTGAATTTTTTTTTTCATTATTGGTTGGTCTCCGAATTAATTCATTTAATCTAGTGGTCTTTTGGGGAAGAAGAGAAGAAAAAATTATACCACACACACACAAATTTATATGTATATATTTGAATGAATTGTTATTTTTTAGATATTCTAGGTAGTTTTTTATTCCTTTTTTAATATAATTATATAGAAAAAACATTTGAAAATAGTGGAGTTATATTAATTTTCGCTAAAGTATATCTGATAACAAGGGATTATTTTAAAAAAAATTATTTATTTAAAATTGTTAGGTATACAAAAAATACTCTTAATTCAATGTATCTTTAAGTGTTGAGCGAACAAAATATTTCTTTTTTCTAATTCTTTAATATTAGACACAGATTTTTTTTTTATTTGGTTGCTTTGAATCAGTTTTTAAATTTGTATGTAACATATTTTCAGAGAGCAATATTACTATTCATTTTTTCGAAATTTCATAATTTATATTCTGAGAAATCCTTAAGTGTATTTTAACTATATTGGCTAAAGTGTAGAATGGTTGACCGCTTGGATTTGGGATAGAGAGATGCCGGAATAAATTCGGTTCTTCATTACTTTGGCGTCTATTATTACTCTCTGAACAACTATTGATTCATATTGGTAGTTTGGCCGCTGATTCTGGTCCTACAAAAATTGGCTTTGCCAAGGAGTTATCTCTATTCTACACTTTAACCCAAATATTATTTAATTACCAGGGTTATATATTTATACTTGGCACACAAAAAAATGCTTTTTTATTTTTGATAAATTGTTCTCTTTTACTCTTTTTTAACACAATTTTTTTTCTTCAGTATGCTTGAAGATATTATGCACAAATAGTTAATTTAAGGTACATTATATAAATATTTTTTAAATAATTTATATTTATAAAATAGTTATTTACAGTAAATATAATCAATATTTTACTTGCCAATAATGCGTTCCCATGGTGTTTCACATTTTAAAATCATTTTTCCTTTCGACGATTTCGGAGATAGATATTTATATTTTTCAAGCCTCACAATTTTAAATGCCATTACTTTCTATGATACGAGGTACAAACAGTATCAGCATTATTGACAGAAGTTGTTTAAAACCATTTATATCTAAAAATATGATTTTGTATTAATTTATAAATCATTAATTACAGTTTTATGAATTTTTTAAAAGGTTATTTAATAGAATATTGTGTTGGCGATCATTTATATGTTTCTTAACTTTTGTTGAATCGTACAAAATAATTTTAATGTTTACAAATTTTTGAGTAGATCAGGGTTCGAGGACTTTATTGTATTAGTCTTAAAGGGAAAAAATTCTGCAGGAATTATGGGAATTTATTGTAGGAAAACAATCCCTAAAATACCGATACATCAGTAAAATTCTCTTAGTAAATCTCAGTAGGTTTTCACACATTCTGCCGTACAGCCAGCTACTGCTGTTAATATTTTGTGCGGCTACAAACTAGCTCTTTCTCGAAAAATCCATTTGCGTCATAAATCGTGAAGTTAATTAGGTTGCGAAAAAGGATAACAACTTGGATCTTTCGTCAATATTTCGCCAAGTTCAAATGTCATTATAACGTCGATGCATGCGAATATTACACTTTATAAAATCGATACATCAGAACGAAATATTAACGTATTCGATATCCAGATGTTTTTGTTCACTAGTTTATGTATTAATTATTCGAAACAATATTTAATTGTGTAAATGATTTTTCCATAATTTTATTTCGAAATACAAATACTATTACTTGTTCTCGTAAATGAATACAAAAATAAGAAATCTGCATTAAAGAGTTTAAATTTCAATTAAAATGCTTTGAAAATATAAAACTTATTTTACGTGTCAGTGTATTGTAATTCTTTGAAAAGTAAAAATATATTGATGATTTTTAGTTAAAACTATATAGTTTTGAAGTTGTTTTTCTCAATTACGCTATCATAAATAATTTATCAAGTTTTATTATACTTTTACATACTAATATTTTTATAATAAATAATTACTATAATATATATTTATGTCAGCGTATCTCGAACTACGGGGTGCCCCATAGGATGCGGGATAACCCTACAAGGAGGCGCGAGCTTATCGAAAATAAAAGTTTCAAAAAAATGAATTTGCTGTAATGAATTAAAACAAAATTTTTCTGACAAAATAAAAGATACACATTTACACTGATATAATTTATATTGTATCATCCGGTAAAATTACGTCATCTCCCCTTTTTTGATCCTATAACTAAATAAAAAGGCATTTTTTTTAATTGCTGTAATCTCACGATGACCGATTTTTTTATGACTTTTTCTTTTTAGCCCCTATAATGCTACTCTTTCAGAGAGAAAAAAAACCCAGATGCAGAGAAAAATTGTTGGAAGATTAAAAATCCATCACTTTCATTTAGGGAAGTTGTAAAAAGAGTTTATTTCTGTTGCGCTTTATTTCATGTGAAAGAGTTTTATGATATTTCGAAAAGCACAGATGATTCTGAAGGATTATTTTGCCAAGGTTTATTTTTATGGATATTCTGAAACTTATAAAGCAAAATGAAAACAGTTTTATACAGTTTTTTTTAAACTAGCATCCATAATTTTATATTGAATACACTTTCAACCCGGGAGTACTCGCGCATGGCGCAATTACACCAGCCTTACAAAATCGTTACTTCCGGAAAACTGTTTATTTTTTACCAATGACCCTGACAATATCCTCCTATATGACAGGCTTCAGAGGAACTAAAATGCATTTATCACATGTCTCCTTTTTTGGGGGAGTGGCAAACGTGTTTTTTCAATCTTAAGGTTCTTGTTATGACTAAGTTCTTGTTTGACCACTTTTGTTCTGAAATATTTTCCATGAACATGGCACATTTTCCCCCTTCGATAAATGTAAATGAGCAGAATATAAAAAAAAAGAAATGGGCATTGTTAATCTCTATTGAAGGAAGGTGAAACGGATCAAGCAAGGAAGAAACTGCTGAAATAATGCAAATTAATCATGATAGCTAAAGTAAATTCTGAGAAAAGCGATGCACATGAAACGAAAGAAAAATTTTAAAATGTAACCTAGAGAACTCCATCAAGAAAAATATGAAGCAATAAATGTACCACATGACAGCTTCGCTCTGTCAAAAAGACACAAGCAAGAAAAAGTTTAACATGCTATTTGTCCATCTTAAGACATTAAAACTACAATAACTTGAACAAAATGTGACAGATTTGCCTGCAAATAGCATTCCTGTAATGTTAGTGAAAAGTTTCTGTGATTTGCGTAATTTTAGCGCCAAATGCATTACTATTAAACTCAATACATTATTATTGTATAAGGAGGTGTGATAAAAATTATAATTGAAAATTGGGTCGCCAATAATGAAAATTTGAAAAACACTTCTTTAGCGTCAAAATGCATTTTTTTTTCATTCAATGCATTATTATTGTATAGGAGGGCACGTTAAAAATTAGGATTGAAAATTGGATGCCCAATACTGAAACTTTGAGAAGCACTGACTATACTGGATAGGCGACTAAAATAAAACGTGGAACACCTCACGATTTTTTAAAATAATGCCGACCCCCTGAACTGTTATCTTTCATTTTCTGACATTATCCGTCAAATAAAGTATGGAATTTTTTTAAAAAAAAACTAGGTACTGTTTGATTCATACTATGTAAATGTGAATGACTTTTTTCATTAAAGCTGCTATATAAGAATCTTAGAACGAACAATCCACATAAATAATCCAGTATAATATTACATTAATCAAGCCACATAAATTTTTTAAATTAAATAATGTATTAGTTCGTAAAACAGAACTTAGAACCGGCATTTTGCACCTGCTTGGTGACAGCGGATAATAAGTTGGTCAAGTACGCCATCGTAACAGTGATTTAGCGGATTTAAATGTAAAAACATGTGTTCTTAGGTACTGAAATGTTAGTACTAAACTATGTCTGTTTCCACAAATATATCAAAAAGTCCACAATGATCATGTTTAAACAAGATATTTTTGTTACTTTTCTTTAATTGAACCCGGTCGAAAAAGGTTTGTAACAAAAGGATCTTTTTGCTATAGATGCTGTAACGCAGGGGTCGGAAACCTATGGCACGTGAAACAATCTTAGTGACACTCTGCACTATTCTACAAATGTGTCAATTTTTGTGTGGATGGAAGTTGGTAAATTTGTAATGAATCTTATTTGACAAACATCTTCAGAATTGTGGACATTTACGGAATTATGAAAAAAATCTGAAACATAACTCCAAAGATAAATTTACAGCTATTTTGTAAATTATTGAATATCATTTCTGGAGTGATTGAATTGTTTGAAGAGAGAGAATGACACGGTATCTTTTTTCCGCTTTTGGTTCTGCATATCTAAGTAAAAAATCTTTCCTCATGTGAAAAATACTTGTAATCCGCAAAGATATTGTTTAACAACAGATTACTGAGAATCGTGTCAAATTGAAAGTCACACATTATGCCCCCTAGTTTGAGATGTGAAAACAGAGCGGTGCACACACAAGCATTAGGTTCGCTTTTCAATTTCTTTTATTTTTGCTGAATAAATGTAGTTATGTTTTATGCTGTTTATTTTTATGTTAAGAAATATCTTAAATGATGCAAACTTAATATATAATAAATTTGCCTCTATTTTCTCTCTTTGCATGCATTATTGAGGGAATCGAATTGTTTCAAACATGTCAAACTGTGTGGCACAGTGAATCAATTTCGCAAGTTGGCTTGGCACGCCAGAGCTAAAAAAACGTTGTCGAACCCTGCTGTAACAAAAAACACAAAAGTGTTTGGCAAAAATCAGACCTTTGACGTATAACGATTACCGTCGCTTTACCAATCAAACTGCATGCTTTTAAGCAAATGTGTGTATAAATATAAGATTTAATAACTTTATTTAATGTTTTCACACCTAGAAAAACGCCTTTGAGCTATGATCGTAATCCTTGTGCCGACCAATATAAATTAGTTTTTAATTTATCCTACACATCAGGAATGACATTTTTTGAATACCCTTTTAAAATAGCTATTACTTAAGTTGTACTATGTGCCTTGTAATGAATATATTTGTAACAATGAACAGGGAGAATGTATTACATAACAATATTACTCAACACTCTTATTATAGATTCCTTGCATCTTCAAGAGGGTATTGTTGAAGAGTGAATATTGTTGAAAACAATGAATTTTTGTAACAGAACTTGAACAATAACCGAATTTTCGTCACTTGTGTTTAAAACTTTGTGCGAATTTGTAAGTTTGTGAATTACTGCTTCTCAATTAGTTTTTTAAAAGCGTTTCTTACGATTTATTATTTTTTCCCTTTAATATTCTTCGGAAAAATGCCTGGCAAGTTTAAAGCCTGGTTGAAAGCCAAGTTGTGAGTATATTTTCCTCTTAAATAAAGCACACTTTTAGTATTAGATGTTAGCCATGCATTCAAATGCAATACTCGCGATTGACATCGCGACTAATGGAAATCACGAGAAAATGAATGAGATTTGTAAATTACTTTAACAAGAATTAACATTGAAAAATTGCGCATTGACTTTTCAGAATACTATGCGTAAAGAACTTGTAACAAAACAAAATTTAATTTTATCAAATTTTTATCTGATAATTGGTAAAAAAAAGAGATTTTTCAGAAGCATTCTTCAGTTTTTTTTTTTTTTAATGAATCGTTTCTATTTCCTTATTCATTCATTTTCAAGATATTTAAGCTAATAATCATACAGAAATAGCTGTTATATAAATAATTTTTATGTATATTCGAATATCGAACTGGCAAATTCAAGTCACTGTATATCCAAAACTATTGTTACTATAGTCACGAAACTGGGTTAGTATAGGGACCTTGGCGATGTCAATTTCTTTTGGTGACCAAAATCGATCGTCAAGCTACTTCACTTAGCGATAGGTGTCAAAAAACCAGAATAAATTCATTATTTCACATCTATATAAAAATCGCCAAATCCAAAGAAAAATCACCAAATCCCAAGGGCCCTTCCTATACTACACTTCAGCCACGAAACTGCTTTTCAAAAATAAAAAAGTTCGGTACTTGTAATTTGTATATTATTGGCGCAATGTGAATTTATACAAAAATTAAATCGAACGTTAAAGATATGGATGGAATGTTAATGACAATAACTCTTTATCCTTATGCGTCATCAGCTATTATATAAGCATATGATTCGTAGGTAATGTTCCTTTACCCATTTTTGCCAAGTTTTAAACTATCTATATAAACAAAAGAGAAAAGTGACTCATTCATTCACTCACTCCCTCACTCGTCATTGTATCTCAGCAACTATTATACCTACAGGCTTGAAATTTGTCAGGCATGTTCCTTTTATGGAGTAGAGAACCACTCAGAACGGTTTATCGGAAATTGATTCCGATGGGGGTGATGAGGGGAGTTACTTGGGCGAATAGATAAAAAAATCCCGTTTTTGATCTACTAGACCTACAGTAATAGAATTTGGTATGCATGCTTCTTTATTGCGATTCCCTAAAAACGGGTCTTCCGGGAATCGATTCTTAAAGGTTGTTAAGCAGCATATTGATAAATAAAAATTTGCGTTTTTCAACTATTCGATTTAGACTTTAAATTCAGTAAGAATATTAATTTTGTTGAAAGAAATCCACTGGGGAAAGGGGGTTTGCGGAAATTCAATTTGGGGAGGGTGTTACTAGTATGTAAAAGGGAAATATACTTAAATTCGAGAAATTCAATATTTGTCTTTTTTAAAACAGGAAGTGACGGCTATAAGGATGTTTTTCAATACAATCGAACGCTTAATACCAGGGTGAGTGAGTGCGCTAATCAGCCACTCAAGGGTTTTTGGCGACAGACTTTGTGATTTTAAAATATGGTCAAGTGACGAGGACAACACCTAAGCTGGGACCACCTCTGCTAAATTCCACACCACATCAAGGGGGGACTTGCATCCCTCCCCTACTCGGCAGGTCTTCTGTGGTTCCAGGCTCGAACTCATGACACGCAGGCCACGAGTCCGTTACATTGACCAATAGGCTAACGAAGCCTACTTCATGCTATGAATTGGCTATCAATTAATTTATATGTATACACTCAACCAAATACATCTCAGCCAAGTTTCTCGCATATCAAGTACTTCGACGAAAATTCTGTCAGTAACAGAAGCTCCAGAATTTTCCCCCACGTGTTCTCACTTCTGCCAAACCGCCTTGTAGAGGGAGCCGATGTACGTTAAATGTATCGGAGCTCAATGTTTTCCCTAGGGTGTGGTGTGGTAGTTAGGAAAGGGATTTGGTAATTCAGATGTCATTCTCTTCATTTGATCGAGGTTCAAATTTACAAGGTCCATTGATAAGAGCCCTGATGTTGCTTTATATTGGGACATTAAAAATCTCTCCTTCACTTTTGTTCGACTTCCTCGTAATGCCTGCTGCATAAGGTATGCGAGTTTTGGGGGAAGCTTAAATCAAAGTTTTGAGTACCTAAGGTTTAGTTGAACTTAACTAGAGCATGATAAATTAAAAATGCAATTAGTGACTGTCTTTTTATTCGGAACAACTTTGCACAAAATCCACCAAGATGCCATTTGAGAAGTATCGTGTGAATTATGTGGAATTAATCCACACAGCGTGGAATTTCAAAGTCATGTTATATATATGGAAAGGAAATTGAAAACTTTGATATAATAATTGTATTTAACATTTTGAAATCGTTATAAAAAAACATTTCGTAACATTTGTGTAATAGATAAGTCTCGTAGATCACAGGAAATATCATAACTACGAAACAGCGTTCTATTAATATCAATAAAGAATTGACTTTAACGTAAATATATTTTATTTTTAGGGGCTTAGGAGGTCCTGTTCCATACAAGACCCTCGCCGAGGAGGAAGTCGAGGTGGAGCCAGTAGTCACTGTAAGTAAAACAGTCATAATTTTTCTCTGATTTCAATCAATTTTCACATTGTAGGAGAAAAATTTCTAGAAAAATTCACGTTATTAGTAAATGTACAACCTTTTCTCAGAAATTTTCAAACTTTATGGCTTTTTTAAGGCTTAAAGTATCATGAAAACAAAAATAAAACGTTTTTCAGAAGTTGTTTTCAAGATATTTTACGATTGCCGATCATTTTGGAAATCGCTTCATGATGTTGATGTAGCAATTTGGAACAATTCGTCATCTTCCAAACGCATCACACAAGTGGAAATCTTTTTCAATTTCTTCGGTCTTATTTCCCTTTTTTTCTCTCGTTTATAAGTATAGATATAACCCTTATCTTTCAAAACATATCTAGAATCAAAGCTAGCGCAGATGAAACAATTTATAAGACTTAAAAATTCATGTAGGAGAAGTAGCATTTTAAAATCCATTGAGGAATTTTTAAATTTTTCTTTAAGAAACTAAATTAGTTGTTTGATGTTCTCCGAGCAAAAAAACTATTTTACAAAATACGTATACAAATGAGGCAACCAAAAACATTTTTGGAAAACATTAAATCATTTTTTTTTATAAATTATACCATGTGTTTGTGTTTCTTCCCTTAGCTTTCATTTTAAAGTAAGTTTTTATTTTTCTTCTTTACAGTACAACTGTGGCTACTGCGACTACCGAAGCCCCACTCAAAAGGGGCTTCGATGCCACCGGATCACAGTACACCGAATAGGAGTGGGGGTGAGGCGCACCTTGGACACCCACGGGCGCCCCCTAGCCTATTTCGGTTAGACTGTCCTCCTGATAAAAAAATCCCAAGCAGCAATTATACCATCGAACATGTAAGTAAAGAAAATTATTCATCTTTCAGCATTTTGCAGTTAGACTCTGAAACTATTAATATTGGATTATTATTAGTGAAGAGCTATTTTTACTTAACTTTATTCAATGGAACAGTAAAAATGTTTTTAAAATGAATTAAACAATTTTAAAAAATAAAAACAATTATGTTATGAAATGATCAGAGATTACTTTTAAACATGGACGAACCTGTAAAAACAGAATAGGATTTATAAACAAGTAAAAGCAATACTAGTTATTCATGGATAATTAATAGTTTTCTTATTCAATTTATTTCTGCCAAGCAATAGGTCCACAGGCCGTGTCGAATTCAACTCCAGGGATATGTAGCATACAGGTGGTTAAGCACCGCAGTCGAAAAATGGAATTTTACACCATTGTGCATAAACCACACGTTCTGGTGCGCAATGACATGTACTCCCTGCAGCAATTGCGGAAGAAGTGAGAAATTTGATTCGTGATACAAATTTCTTCTCTCGGGGATCCACATCCCCGCATTCGTTTGACCACTCCCCTGGTCTGGATCATCGTTCTCCCGGTGGCTACTTTTATCACGATTTTCACCGACTAATCGTGGTTTGCAACGCCATGTTCTCTGGTGATTTGTCGCCACCATGCAGCCTACTATCACCCTTCTGAGTTTATCGGTCGAATTCGGAGACACTCTGTATACGAGACATTTAAGATGAACAGAAATAAACAGCGGAATTGAAACATGCCAGAAAACATTTCTATTATCTATTACAATATGATAAGTAGATAATAAGGATTGAGATGTCGCAGATGTTATTTTTGTAAACACGCAGAATATTAGATTTTAGAAAAATTGAAGCAATATTAATTCAAATTTTAAATAATCCTGATTATCTATGTATAAATATTCAAGTAAAGATTTTATATTCTGTATATTTGAAAAGAATTAGAAAGTTTATAATTAGTGTAGTTGCCATTTTAATTTAGTTTTAAACTGCAGTAAATAAACTGAATAAAAGTTTTAAAAACTAACATTATTCTTGGAATTTCCATAAATTGCATTCAATTTCTTTAAACATATGACTGCATTTTTCTAAAAAAAGAGCAAAAAGACTCTTTACAAAAACACATTGCATCATTTCGCAAAATTAACTAAATAAGACATTAAAACTTTTTTAAGTTCATGGTGCTCCTTTTACGTTTTTCGGATTAAGTTAAGATTTGAAAGTAATTTTTTTGCACGAAGTTAATTTAAAATAATTCTACGCATTTTTTCAGTTTGTTAATTTTGTATATCTCTGAATTCAAAAGTTTTTTACTTAATAAAATGTTTTCTTTTTAGATGCCAAGAGGAGGAAATATTTTCCTTCTTGTTCTGCAGATGCTGTTTGGACTCTGAATTCCGACCATCATGGACTGCTTGGGCCCAAACCAGTCATATCAGCATCTAATCAGGTCAGCGGCTGTTTGGACTACAAGTTTAGTCATATCAGTCACTGCCTGGACACCATCAAGTGTACTTAAAGTGCTGCATTGCAGTAGCTGTTTGGACTACTAGTTTAGTCACATCAGTCTCTGCCTTTACACCATCAAGTGTACATACAGCGCTGCACTTCAGTGGCTGTTTGGACTACAAGTTTAGTCACATCAGTCACAGCCTGGACACCAACATGTGTCCTGAAAGCGCTACACTTCAGTGGCTGTTTGGACCAAATGTTTGGTCATATCAGTCGCTACCAGAACTCTCTCCATCAAGTGTCCTGAAAGCTCTGCACTTCAGTGGCTGTGTGGACCAAATGTTTGGTCATATCAGTCACTACCGGAACTCCATCAAGTGTACTTACAGCACTGCACTTCAGTGGCAATTTGGTCTACAAGTTTAGTCACATCAGTCACTGCCTGGATACCATCAAATGTGCTTAAAGTGCTACACTTTAGCGGCTGTTGGACAAAATGTCAGGTCATATGAGTCGCAACGTAGATTCCATTAAATGTACTTAAAGCAGGACACTTTAGTGGATACTTTTACTCAGACTACTTTATATATCACATCAACTGTTCTTTGAAATATGAATTTTAGTTTTATCAGTGACTGTTGGAATTACTAATAAAACCTTGTCACCTGGGACTTTTTCACAAATTATACATATATAATTGACTTTTCAAATTATTATTTCTAAGCGTTTCACTATAATTTTTCAAAGTGGTCAAAATGAGAAGAAGAAACTCCTTTGTGTTTATTACTTCAGAATGAATAACAAGGAAAAAGAAGAACATGAAGAAAGATTTTGGGGAAAAAACCTAAAGTAGAATATAAGAGAAGTTTAAACGTCACCAATTATTCAGGTATGGTAATATACATGAAAACTATTTATTATAACTTAACAGGAAATATTGGCAAGAGGAGATATTGAAATGCAGTTGGATATTTTAAAAAAATGTTTTTAACTCAAAATAATTTCAAGTTATTTTACAAAACAAGTCACGAATATGTTTGGTGACAGCCATGTGTAATTGAAAAAAATATTCACAAAGGAGGATACTGAAATCCAAAAGCACATTTTTAACACCTGAAGTAATCATAAGCTAAACAAGAACTCATTTCATCTGCTGTACTCCTTAACAATACTTCATAAGAAATGAGTAAAAATAATTTATGTTTAAGAAATACTGTTCTTAAACACTAATGTAGATTTCAGATACTGAATTAAAGATTCAAAATGTGTCGTTTCTTTCACTGAATTGCATTTTTTCATTAAATACTATGATTAATATTTTGTAAATATCTGACGAAAAAATTATGCTTATGGAAAGAAAGTCACAAATGAAGTATCCACGAATTATTTGAAGCTTTAAAAAGATTCGTTACAAAAATATTAAAATTTATTAAGAAGTATTTTTACGGAGGGGAATGATTTTAAAAAAAACACCTTTAGAAAACGTATTAAATAGGAAACAAAATATATTTAAAACAATATTATATTTATCATATTTTTTCTAAACAAATTAAAAGCTGTAAAATACACAATAACGCAAATAATACAAATCAGTTTCAGGATTAGGTAATTTGGTATTTTTTAATGGTATTGTGAGCCATGAGCTCTATTAAATATTTTAAAGAGAAACTAGAAATTATGCACCTAAAAGGTTTGGTAGAATCATTTTTAAAAACATAATGACTCCAAGCGCACCGCGCTCAATGTTCACCACTTGTGTCTCTATAGCTGTCCTCAAATTTTGAAAACCTAAATAACCTGTTTTAAGCCTAGTAGAACTATTTGGTGCGATTTTGATTTAAAAAAAGAAAACATTACATAATACAGCAAATATAAATTAAAGATCAAAGAAGAATGGAGAAATATCGATGCAGAACATACAAAAAGCTGACTAAATCTATACCAAGAGGTCTAAAAGTTGTTGTGGACGCTAAAAATATCTTACAAAGTACAAATTAAGAAAGAAACACAGTATTTAAATTATATTGAGATTTTTTGTAAGTAAACAAAGATGTGGCGTAATTTTTAGCATTTTTTATTATTAATTTTTTTAAATAATAGTTACGCTTATGTTCGAAAAAATTGATTATGTTATTTCATTAAGAAAGTTGCAGATATCATAAAAAAAATTATAATTTCGATGTATTAATTTTTATTAGTTGAAAACATTAAATTTGACAAAATGTTTGTGTACGAAGACTTTTGTGGTCCACTGTATATTTCTGAATGAAGAAAAATTTCATTCCTTAATATATCATTCAAGATTTGGCTTCTTTAAAAAATGAAAAAATACTATAAACTTCTAAATTTCCTACAATATTCCATTTTATCATTTAAAAATCTCTTTTACAGATACTTAACTTTGTTTTAATCTATATAATAAAAATGAATGTGTGTGTGTTTGTATGTCTCTTATACCTTCCTAAATCATTCACATCCGATTGCGATGAAACTTTGGAGAATATCTGGACGAATGCCCACGAATGTTTATGATTTTGTAAAATTGACCCCTAAGGGTATTGCAGGGGTATTGGATATACTTTCCCGCTTTTGAACTATTAGACTTAAAGCTTGACATTTGTTGGGCATGTTCCTTTCAAGGATTAGAAGTTCTCGCTGCGAAAAAGTTCTTACGAAACTTGGCTTTTAAGGGACTCTGAGGGGCTTAAGGGGAGTTACAGATAAAAATTTCTCGTTTTTGATTTATTGGACCTAAAAACTTCAAATTTGGTAGGTCTGTTCCATTTAGAATGTCAAGATTCGCTACACAAGGGGTTTTACAAAACTTGAATGCCAATGTGTGTCGCGAGGGCTTAGAGGCATTAGTATAATATTCGCGTTTTTGAACTATTAGACCTCATGCTAGAAATTTTGTAGGCCCGTTCCTTTCATAGAGTAGAGATCCGCTACAAAAAGTGCTTGTTGCGAGGGTTTAAGGGACGTTACAAATAAATATTACCGTTTTGGTACATTTAAACGTAAATACTTAAAATTTGGTTGGAATTTTTGTTGTTGTTGTTGAATACAGATCCGTTAAAAATGGGTTTTACGGAAATTGACTCCTATTGAAGGGGTTAGCGATAAGTTGCTGGGACTTTACTTATAAAAAAATTTCGTTATCGAACTACTACTTTCCGTAATGAAATTTTGTATATATGGTACTTTTGTTGAATGGAATTCGCTAAGAAAGTATTTTACGGAAGTCGACTCATATGGGGAAGAGATAATCTTTTACGGTGTATTGATAAAAAAATATCTGTTTTCAAGCTACTAGACCTACGGAAACGAAATTTGGTACGTATATATCTGTTGTTGAACTGAGCGGGTTTGTTGAACGGGTCTTATAGAAATGGACTTCAAAGCTGGTTACTGAAACTTATTAATAAAAAAAAAACTTCATTTTTGATCTATTAGATTTAGACTTATTTTATTTTATTTAATTGAGGACAGATCCACTCTCTCTTCTCTCTAAAAATGGGGTTTTTTGGAGGAATCCACCTGGGAAGGGTAAGAAAGAGTAAAAGATAATTCTATCTCAATTTTAGAAACTATTATTTGGAAGTTACGTCATTTTTTAAATCAATAATTATAATCATATTTTTTAATACAATCGAATTCTTAATGCTAAGATATCAATAATTTATATATACTATACTGTTCGAATGAATTGGGACAACATTTTTTTCTTGTCTTATTTGGTATGTGATTACCAGTTAGTTATGTCCCGAACCACATCAAAAAGGTTATATCTGTCCAGAAGTGTTGTGACGGATCGGCATTGAATAAAATTTACTCGTTTGATTGATTTTAGTGTATTAGTAGTGTATTTGTGAGCCATTCGATGTAGTAGCTGGTGGTCATAACGTTGCGTTACGCGTAACTTGTGTTTTAAAAGCTAAAATACGACTCTTTCTGAGAAAAAACATAACCAGATCCAGAATTACAAAATTTTAGGAAGACAAAAAAAAATCATCACAGCTGTTGTTATTGAATTACTGTAAATTAGCTATATGAAGAAAAAGAAGACTTAATTTTATTTTCACCCCTGATCAAGCAAGGGAAGAACCTGGTGAAATAATGCATAGTTCAACATGACAGCGAAAGTTAATTTGAGAAAAGCGATGGACATGAAACGAAAGGAAAATTTGCAAATGCTTCCTAAAATACTGTATCAATTAAAATATGAAGCCATAAGTGTACCAAAAGACTTACTGCGCCTTGTCAAAAAGACACAAGCAAGAAAAAGTTAAACATGCAATTTGTCGATCATCAAAGGACAGTAAAACTTTAATAAACTGGAACAAAATATGACTGTTTGCCTGCAAATAACATTCCTGTAATATTACTGGAAAGTGTCTGTGATTTGCCGGTGGACCGCAGGTTGAGTATCGCTGGCCTAGACTATTTTCTAATGACATTTGTACTTTTAGAAAAGAAAATGGATGATGGAGGAAATAAATTAATAAATATCATTTTGCAATCAGTTCTAATTAAAAATCAGAGAAAGAAAAACAACACAATAATTCAACTTTACTTTAAAGTAATAGCTTAAATACATATTACTTTAAAGTAACAATACATAATTTAATACGTGTCTTTAATTTGTGCAGTTTATAATTTAAATCGTACTGTAGCTTTAGCATCAAAGTGCATTATTATTGCATTCAATACATTATTTTGTATAAGGGGGCGCGACAAAAATATGTTTGAAAATTAATCTCAAGTATTGAATGTTTGAGGAGCACTGAGTTATGTGATAACTATTCGTTTTTCTTAAATATATACTTGATATAGAAATACGTTTTTAGTTACCTTGTGTGAAAACATTTTCAGGCATATATTTCTACTTTATCCTTCGGAATCAATGGTTCCATCATGTATTTTGTTTCACTTTTAAGTAAACGTATCTGTTTTTCTTTCTATAATTAAAGAATTGAAATACACATGAGATATAGAATATAAATAAAATACTTATTTAATGAAAATAAATTATAAATTGGCAAATTCCTATTTAAGTTTATTTTCTTAAAAAAAAAATGCTATGTAAAACATTAAATAAACATATAACAAAAGGTGAAATTTTTTTAAAAATTGTGTTCGTCATTTTAGTTAAGTATTTATTTAACTTGAATTGCTTAAAAAATATGTAAATTTAGTCCCTTGCAAAGCAATTTTCTTGATAGTTACTTCAAATAATGTACTATAATAATTAAATGTTTTTTTTTTCTATTTCTTGAAAGAACTTTACACATTAAGAAGAAAATAAATCCCTAGTTATTTTAAATTGTTTTCTTAAATTTATGTTATTTCATTTGTTTTATACCTGTACTATTTTTACAGCTGCGATTATTAGGTAAAAATGAGACAGGAAAAGTAAGTTATGTAATAAAAATAATTTTTTGTTAGTTTAACAGCTAACTTTGATTCTCAAGAGAATCAACTTTAATAGTGCATTCTAATTATATGAAGATAATTAGTAACTGCAGTTCTTATTAACAATAATGCATCATTACAATAAAAAAGCAATAGAATGAAAATAGTT
>BMAO01036942.1:0-124991 GCA_019973975.1 Trichonephila clavata
CATCGGTGCACGGTATGCTTCAACAGAAACAAATAGGAGGGTTCCTTGCTATGTTTATTCCCATGGAGATCTGATTGTTTAACAAGACTTTGAAGTCGAAATATAATCTTCGTGGCATCATGCTGAGAAAGATGCCTGAAACTTCTTGATAATCAATCATGCCAAGTCATATTTAATTGATCAGGCAAGGCAAATACTATATTCATATTAGCCAGGAAGCAAAGGCCTGGTTAGTCGCTAAAAACTTTGTTGAAATGGCGGAAGTGGCGCTGCGTAGCCAGTTTTGTTCATTTAGATTTACAATTGTTTTTCAACCACTGAAAAATGTGTTGCGCCGGTGATCTGTTGTAAAGCAGTTCACCATTTGTTTGGCGCTTTGATTCCTGACACTCTTCAGGAGTTGCAAATAGATTCCTCCTTCCTTATTTGCCCGCTTTAGATTCCGCAGGAAAGAAATAGAATCATTTCGGAATTTCAGCCTCACATTCAAGAGGCACTAGTCTGGGAGACTTAGACAGCAGTCAATCACATTTAAAATAACTCTGGAACAGATCCCACCAGGACTTTCATCACACCTGGTGAGGAAGAGTTTGTTAAGCTTCCAGTTTCACATTATTCTAGAAATGTATTTTTAAATCTGCATTTGTGTCTGAGAAGGCTGTAAAGGACTTTGAAGATGTTTGAAGAATTTATATAGATTGCTTATTCTTATTAATTTATTATTTTCAAGATAAGACTGGTATTTGTACAAGTTATATTACTTAGTAAGTTTGATTTTTCATCAATTTAGTTTCAAAATTTGTTTTCGTTT
Organism: Trichonephila clavata; assembly: GCA_019973975.1. Taxonomy (NCBI): domain Eukaryota; kingdom Metazoa; phylum Arthropoda; class Arachnida; order Araneae; family Nephilidae; genus Trichonephila; species Trichonephila clavata. The sequence continues at coordinate 812 of BMAO01036942.1, forward strand.
GTTTTATATAAGCCGTTTATATGTAATAAAATACTTTTAAATATTAACGCCAATATTTATCTTATTTGTTTGTCACATCTCATATTCCTTATTTCCAAAGTTGAAGTTCTACAACTGTTTTAGATAGCCATTCCTTTCTACCAAAACTTGTAGTCAAGAACACTTGGGGTTAAATAGAATCTGCCTTCAATCGTGGCATATAATTTCATCAACTTGGTATATTTGATTGGAATAGTCTCACAGTAAAATAAAGTAAAAGCAAAACCATAAGATAGAAAGCAATATTATAAACATAATATCGGTACATTAATGGTGAAACCATTTTCAATTAAGCTACTATTTTATCTCATTTCTTCCCATACATTTCTGGCCCAACTCTTCAATCATAATAAAATTATCTCCAATAAGTAAGCACAAAGGAAATTTTACTTGGTATCAGATGACCTTGATGTTGAACACAGTTTTCAAATTGAATTTAATTACCACGGTTATCACTGAATTTCACCGCTATCACGAAGAAACTAACTCACTTGATAAATCCCAAATCCCAAATCCGGTGGAATTTGAATAAGTGGAAGTGGAAGTGGAACTCAATCACTGAGATAGATGAGATTTTATCCTTCCAAGCCATCATTTTCCAAATTTTCCATCAATTTCACCCAATTTCCACTCCCAAATCAAAGCCACTGAAGTTAAACCGGTTTTGCCCGTACGCCAAAGACGCGCACTGATATTTTCTTCTATCTCAGATTTGCACATATTTTAATTCTATTGTGCTGGTGTTTTAAAGAGATGAAGTTTGTCCAAAATTGAAATATTTAATATCCGGTATTTTCAGGATGAAGGTGGGAAATTTTATATTGTGTCAGAATTTAGACTTTTGAAAATATCTGATCAAGAACAGGACCTGATAGGTAATAAAGCAATTTGTTCCTTGAGAAGTAATGAAATGGAAAGATAATCCAAACAAGCCGATATTAACCCTGTCCCCATTGTACTGTAAGATTCAAAAGACACCATAAGCCCACCATAAAAGTGCATATATGCATGCACATCCGCAAAATCCTCAATCTGTTTGTAAAGAGGGTTGACATGAATTTTTATAAGTATGAGAGAAATTCTTTTAAGGTCTCTAAAACATTCTTCACAGCATGCAGCGTATACTTATTCAAAGCAAACAATTAGAGTTTTTTTTTTAATTTCCTCAATTATAAAACAAAATATAGTGTGAAAAGTTTAAAATTGAAAATATGAAAGAAAAAATTCTTTCATTTTCTCCCACCTCCAGCTGAGCTATATTATTCTTATATGACAGAAAATGTGCCTGTTTTAAATTATTTTAAAAACAACAACAAAGACTTTAATGGGCAAAATTTACGCTTGGTGAAACTTCATGAAATATCATCAGAAAACAATTTGGATAAATTCTACAAACATTTGTCGATAATGTATTTATCACATTTAAAAAATGAAATGAAAACATCTTCAATATTTAATACGTTTTATATATTTAAATAATGAAAATGAAACAAATCTTAATCCATATTAATACTAGACATTGATACATGCACTCTACTATCTCTTTGTGTTTATCGTGTGTTAATTCCATGAAAATATTTCGAAATAGCTTTATCAAACTGGTACCTGGGACAAATGACACAAACTTTATTGGCAGTTCAAAACTGCAGTTTTTGTACTGATCAATAAATATGTTGGCTTAGCTGCATTTTGAATGAGGCTTGGATTATATTTTATTTTTTAATGCAACATCCGCAGAGATTTCTATTAGACTCAAATGTCAGCTGATGGTGCCTTTTTAGGAAAATATAAACACCTTCCTTTTCTTCCCACTTTCTAGAAGATGTGGTGGCTTGTAGAAAGGTTCTCTTGTGCTCTTTCATTCGATGATCTCATGTGTATTTCTTCTTTAAAATTGACAAGCATTTCAGGTACTTTTATTAATATTTTTCAAAACTTTATGAATTCTTAATTGAAAGAATTAACATAAAGAAAGAAATAAAATGGAAGTGGCGAAGACTTTTCAAATAGAAAACATTTCTTTCCCACTAGAAGAAAAAGAAAAAGTTTCTCTCTGTCACTTTTACTAAATCTTTTTTCGCACAAAACGCCTAACTTTTTTATATTTTCTTTTAAGACACAACGCCTTCAATAATAATTAAATATTTAAATTGAAAACCGTAAAAATATTTATAAGTAATTTTTTTCGAGAAAAATATTTGAAAAAGACGGAATGATTCTTGGTTAATAATATAGTAACAGTTTAAATGCGACAATTGATTTAAACAGTCCAGAATTAGAAGGTAACATATTTGGTAAAGCCTTAACCACCTTATCCAGTTGATTTTAATTTCAGGCGCAACTTTGATGTGTCAAGAAGACGCCATTGGGCAATATTATATCTAGTAATTTTTATCCTCGGTCAGGTGACGAGAGTGAAACTTTTTTTCTTAATTGGCAACTTTGCCTTTGCAGACACGTGAAGTAACTAGACTTACAGGCAGTCCCTAAACGTGACAACCCTTTCATGGTGGCATCATCTTATGGCATCTCGTTACCAAATTTGGACATCTGATTTGCTTTAATTCAAACTCCTTATCGATGCCACATTGCCGGGTTAGGATAGTTGAAGGTAAAATTTAAGAAATCAACGAATCTTAGGAATAAATAATCAATTATAACTATATTAGGCAAATTTGATGATAAATCATGTATTTAAATTAATTATACGTGAAAACTAATAATCATGGATTTCATGGTTTACAACGTAATATTTGGTATTAAGGAGCAATTATGTGAAGAGAAATTAATATTCATATATAAACGGATCTGAGAGATAAATCAAAGTTTATTCACTGAAAAAGGAGATTCTGACTCAGTTTTCCGGTCCCATTAGATAAAGAAAATTTAAAAATATTTTACTGCTCTATTAGTATGAACTATGAATTTAAAATAGGTCTAAAGCTTTAAAAGGGTCTAAATCTTCGCCTTACTTTATCTACAAAATAAAAATACGAGAAAAAAAAAGAAAGGAAATGAATATCTATGAGGGCGGGGGAGAACTGTAAGAAAAATACATTTAAAAGTTATTGCAGAAAATTGACTTTTGAGGCAAGAAAATAGGTTTTAAGTTTTCTTAAGTTTTTAAAAATGTTTCTGATTATAAATATACATTGTAACAATATCTTAGAGTAGAACTTTTAATTCTTTTAAATACATTCAGAGCTTTTCTACAGCAATAGCTTAGCATTTAATGTTTTTAATATTCACAATCTAAATTTTATTTAAATTGCTGTTTGAACTTCTAAAGTTCGAAAATATTTTGTTAAACCAGAACGTAAAATCCAGGCAAAATTGAAATTTGAGTATAACTTAGTGGTTTCTACTTTAAGAACGATTCTTGCATATTTAATCTTTATTTTTCATTTTAAAGTATCTGAGATATAACAAAACATAACAAAATATAAAAGAAAATAATGTCTTTATAATATTAAATTTAATTATTTGTTTAATTCCTCTTTTCAGTAATCCTACTTTTCATTTCTGTCAATCATAACTTTATTATTCAGTTTTGTATGAATCCATTTGTACCCTCTTAATCAAAACAGGATGCAACTGAAGTTATTTTATATTTGTTTATTTCTTATGAAAACTGGTGAGAGCTATGCCAATCACCTCCTTCTTAACTGAATAAAGTTTCACGAAAGAAAAATAAGATATTAAATGTGAATCATAAAATCCTTCCAAAAATCATATTAATAACAGTCAATTTATTTGAGAAAATCTTTTTGAAATGTCAGATGTGAAATGTTGTTTTTATGTAGGCACTTTATATTTAAGAAATATAACCACAATTTTTCAAAAATCTTATGAGAAACGTTAATCGCTATTAAAGGTATATACTTTAGGAATTTTATAAACTATTGTGTCTTGAATCACTAATAACTGCATGAATGATGAAGACATCAGATAAATTAACCTTTAAGTAGCAAATTACTATTTTATCTCACAGTTTTCACCACGACGATTAAATGCGAACTTTATAATGAAATAAAACTCTACCCTGTTATAATTAAACACTATACACGTATACATGGCCCAACATGTTATAAAATCACGATTATCGCAGGCGCTGGCAGTACCAAAAGCCGATTGTGGAAAACCTGGTCGATGCTGCAGCTGGGTGAAATTCTTTATCAAATATTATGTAAGTGTAATTATATTTATTTTCTAAAAACTGATAACTCTTGCAGGAAACTATCTCACCGTGCACCCAACCCGAAAGCGCGAACGCGTCCGGCATACGAAAGCTGGCTGGAATTGTTTTCGGGGCGCACCAAATCCTTTGCTTCTCCGATTCGCCCAATGCTTAAGTCTTCGATAGTCGATCCTCTAATCCTGCTTCACAATAATCGAATGAAAATGTAACGGCCCGAATGCTCCAGAATCCACTTTGGGCAAACCAATGGGATCACCTTCACTTTAGCAATAGAAAACGACAAACAAAAGCGCATTTAACTCAAATATCTTCTTTACTGGAAAGACTGTTCTTGAATTATCCTCTGTAATTCTATCCTCCTTTAAAACACAAGTCTCTTTATAAAGTGCAATCCTTAAAAACGCTCTTGAGCCCATTTCCAATCTAATTCTTTAACTTCTGAGTTGGGACTTACTCATCCATCTTTAATAGTCATTCCCTTAAACCCAGTTGAAAAGCCGATATCTTTCCTTCATTTTGTAGATTGTTCCTGCCGCCGTTTTGACTACACATCTCTTATTTTAAAATAGTCTTCTGTGATCAAGACACTCATTGTAGCAGAATGCTCAGGACTTGGTAACTAATCAAATATTTTAAGCCATTTGGAACTGCTCAGGAAGCTGAAAATGTTTTTGAAGATATAATCTTATCAAAATAACATTAATTACATATTTTAAATAGATAATTCATTTGAGGCTGTAAGGCTCGAGATAATTGCTAAAGGTCCCTACAGGGAGAGAGTCACTTAGTTATATATTAAATATAAACAAAATTAATAATGCAGGAATAGCTTGTACCTGCACAACTACAAATAACCAAACTCTTTTTGATTACGAGAAGAGCTGGACTAAGCGACAAATCATTGGAACTGAGACCCACATATATTTCAGGAGAATGCTCTAGTTTCACTCTCTAAAAGTTTCAAAATTAAACTATCCTTTAATCTAAAAACTCAAAGCTGAAAACATATATTAACGTCAAACATTTCGGAAACATAAATAAAAATTTAATTGCTGAATATAATCAGAATATCATTTGTTTTATTTATTCACTCAGACACTGTTCTATATGCGACCAAATTCAGGTCTGCACTCAGATGCCCCCAGCAAGTCCTGCAAAGCATCAGAAATACTAAAGAAACTGAAGTCTATCCCAGAAAGATTATTTCATTTATTTTACCGGCAGAGGGCCACATCTCTGATAGGACTGAGTGCTTTCCGAGGGTCAGACTAAGCTGAGCACGTGCTGAAAAGCAGACCATCCCGCGCTGACATAGACATGTTTGTGAAATAAACAAGAAATATTTGACAGAATATATGAGATTGTTTGTAAAAAGAATATAAAATTCATCAGTGCACACCGATTCCATTTGTACCAGTCAATGTCATCTGCACAAGAGTTTAAACTGGACCATTATGGAAATAACTGGCAAACCATCAAGATAAGTCAACATTAAACTCGAAGTGATAAACGTATATAAGACATTTTACTAAATTGTTTAATTGAATCCCCAGGCTTCTTATTTCATATGTTTAACCAAAATATTCTAAATCGTGACTTAGAATTTTCTGAGGTAATAGTTTGTTATTTAAATTTATATGATTTTCCTGAATACTTATTCATATATTCTAATTTAAGACAACTTATTCTCTTTTATTTTAACTCATTTTATTTTAAACGTGAATATTTTTCTTTAAAGGTACTTACCTATGTTCTCAGATTGGTATATTTATACACTTTTTGGTTTTATTTCTATTTTTCAACATGCTTACTGTAAGCTCAGACCATCTCCCATGCTTTGACTTTGATTTTGTTAGAAACTGGCAACAACTTGTTTATGTACGCTCAGATTTATACGAGGCTAAGGATTTTTAATGCAATTAATTAGGTGCCAAAGGAAGTTTCATCCCCACTTATTGTATTATTAATTACAGAGCTGTCCTAATATTTCTTAATAACATCATATTTATATTTTAAATTTATTTTATAACTCTAGTGATTCTTTCAAATCCTTATGTCCGACATCTTCCAATTTGGTTCCTTCAAATTTTGTGACCATTGATTATTCATCTCTATCAGAAAATTTTGACGTATATATATAACCTAGCGCATAAGCGGAAGGAGCTGATGTAACAAAATGTCCCACATATGTAATTCATAAATGTAAAGTATCAAAATGGGAACATTCAAGATGATAAAAATTGCAGACAATGAAAACACAGAAAGGATAAATAACAATGGAATAAGATATTATTGCTCTCCTGCAATATATGTCTTCTAGCTGTTAGAGTCTATAAAGTTTAATTTATGTATCGTTATGAAAATTTGTGGTAGTATATAGTAAAATACAAATGCTAGGTCATATGAGTTGTCAATCAGTTAAAAAGGACACATGCAAATGTCTGAGTCTTTACAGGAAAAGACCTTCATCATTGTTAACTTATTCTAATTGAGAATATTATAATTTTTACACCATAAAAACTTTAGTATTTATCCTCTACGATTATATAATCTTGAATTAGCCATGTACAAAAGTCTATCTGCATTTGATAGATACATACTCCATTTAATTCTATATTTACAAGTCTGAGCAGGTTTGTGGTGAATAGGTCCTTATTGCGGAATTATTTGAGCAATTTAACTGAAACAACCTGAAGCGTTTGATAAAATTTCAAATAGTTATATCGACTTCAAATAGTTTCAACGTAAATGTTAGCATTAAATAGTTTTCTGAAATGTTCGACAAGATTCCGGATTATAATTCCAAAGTTTAAAGGCGAATGTACTTAAATATTAATGGTTGTTGCATACATTTCAAGTATTCTTATTAAAAGATAAACGTTCATGGGAAAATAACTATACCGTAAGTCTTCGAAGGAAAGATAACTCCAAAATGGTTTCTCTTGGATCTATAAAAGATTTTATGTATTGTAACCCTCCATAAAGTGAAATGCATTTTGTTATCTAAATTCTTAATTATTTTTACACATTTATTTATAAAAAACTAAGATTATACCTTCATAGAAAGAAAGTTATACGTTAAATATGGATATATCAATTTTAAATTTTTTAAATGTAAACAAAATGTTTATTTTAAATTTAATTCGTAGAATATTTTGAAAAATATTTTTAGTATATAATGATAATATTTTTATGTAGCTCATTGCATTTTTAAATATATATTTATGTATTATTCATAGTTTGAATACTTAGCCTACGAAAAAAATGAAATATTACAGTTTAAACAATAATAGAATAACAATGTACAATACGTGGAATAAAAAAGTCCCTTATATTAAAACTTCGTTGGACCAACTTTAGCTCTGATTACAGCGTTCATTCAAAGCAGCATTATTTGAAATAAAGTCCATATGGACTTTGGTAATCGTATGGCTTTGAACTTTATTGCCATCCAGTGCTTCACCAATGTTTCAACAAGACACTGAAATGACGATGGAAGAAACGAACCACATCGTAACCACTGTTCTAGTATATTCTTAATTAGCTTCAGACCTGGGTTTTATGGGGCCTATTAATGAGTGAAAAGGAGTCATCATGTTTCATTAATCTTTTTGAATAATTTGTGCTTGGTTTATCTTGGTATTGTCATTTTAAAATGTGCCAGTTTCATTGGGAAAGAAAAAATTCCTTGATGGGATAACATGGTCATTACGCCAATTCATTTTATTGTTGCATCATGTTGCTGATCCCAAACAAAATTTTTTTAAGTGGGTACTAAGCATGAAGGATCCTTCTCCATGAGGTTCCCTTTTTACACTGATGCAAACATTGTTTTGAAAGAAGGCTGGATCTTGGCTCGTCAGACTAAATGAAATTTCTCCATTGTTCAACAGTCCGATTCTTATGTCTTTTAGCAAATTAGAACAATTTATTTATCAATTGCTCAAATTGGTGGTGTCCTCTTCCTTTAAATTCCACCATGTTGTGCAAGTTGAAATGCTCCCATGTTCACTGTGGGTTTTCTTCACTAGTTGTTTAAGAGATTTTGACGATAATTTAAAAGTTTTTTTTCTGACCATGTTTATTCTGAGATGTTATAACTATCCATACAGGTTTTAATAATATGGTAAACAATTCTCAATTCGATTCTAACAATTTCAATGATATCTTAAGTCATTTTCTTTGGTTGGTACAGGAATATAATTTAAACCTTTAACGCGGTGGGGGAGGGGGAAGCATTAGTTCCATGGAACAACACGCGTATTTGTTCCACAAATGAACAATTGACAATGCTTCAGCTTTATTTAAAAGCTTAATATGTGTAATTAATAGCTTATTTTAAAGATTAATTAACAGCGGAAAATGTAAATTGTTCAATTATTGAGAAAATTTAGGGCTATTTTGTATTTATATATTTATTTCATATAGTGACTGTTTTTGTCGAGGTAGTGTAGAACCATAAAACTCATTTGAGTTAATTTAGGATAAGAAATTGAATATTTTTTTTTTAAACTTGCTATTTTTTTTATTTTCGAATTTCAAAGACATTTTACATCTGTTGTGTATACTGAAAAATAATTATTCTTTGATAATTTAAAAACTCTGTAAATTTAGATGTCCAGACGTAAAGTGTCCATGCGTACAAAGTTGGTAAAGTGAAGAAGTTTGGACAATGATATTCTAGATTATGTGACATCTGTGCGGCGATAATAATGAAATAATGTTAAGTTTAGGAAAAATTTTAATACTCATAAATTATATGGATTTTTAATTTTTGGAAATTATAGATGTCAAAAGACCCAATTTGAAAATACTTTTTATAATTGTATATATTTTCAGAGAGACTTTGCAATCCACATTTAAATTAAATTCGTCCTTAAGTCTTATTTTATTAAACAAGACTTCAACAAATACAGAAATAAAAGCTAGTGAACATTCAATTAATTAAGAAGAAAAAATGTCTTAGCTTTTGAGTGAAATACAAAAATTAATCATGTTCTCACTTTTTGTGATATTATAAACTAAAAATCTGGCAATTAAAAAGGATGAGGAGATTCAATTTAAATTCCAAATAGAAGAAATTCTTACTTTTACATACACACTCATTGTTAGAAGAGTAATATAAATACCTCTTGAAAGAGAGAGAGGGGATAATGTTAAATATATAAAATATACGTATATATTAAGTCGAAATTTAACAACAGATATGTATTTCTTTTATTGACCATTAACATTTGCCCGATGCTTTGAAGTCATTTTTAATACATTATTTAAACATAATAATCGATTTTATTGATGCAATAACACTCTCTTGTAAACGAAATAACCACAAAGTCCGTAAAATTGCGTGATCTAGCACAGTCCAGTGTTTCGTAATAAAAGTATTATGGCACCAGTCCTCTTTACCTTATAATAAAAGCTCCAGTGGTTGCTTAAGTCAAGAACGTTAGGAATCTGCTCGTTAAAAGGTAAACACACAGCCATCCTGTAAATTAATTTTCTCAAACGAGCTGTAAGGGCGTGAATTTCGAACAAGTTTCTTAGATTTTCTTTTTAAATTAAGAAGTTGGAAGTTGTTGAAAGTTTTATGAAACATTTTCGTCTAAAACTATGCATTTCCCCTTGAATATTAGTTGAAGAATCTTTAAATAGTTCCCCAAGTGTATATTCAATGACTTAATTATTAATAAAAACTATACAAAATTCGAATGATTTGTTTAATAGAAAAGTTTGGTAGTAAGAATTTTTAAAGTCTTGTATTTCGTCACATTTTAGATACAAATAAGGCTAACTTTATTAATATTTTAGTAAAACCATTATCTTACTTAATCAGGCTATGAATTATTGAACTGAAAAGTGAAAGCATCATAAATGGAAAATAACCCAATATAATAGTTAACAAATGAAATAAATTTCTACATACACATTTATGTTGGAATGTATTTCACAATTATACATTAAGATATTTCAAATTGAAGGACATCATACTTTTTATTACTTCATACTTAACTTCATTTCTACTCTCCATTTCGAGTCCGTCTTTTGTATTATGATAAACTAAAATATAAGTACGCTTTTGTAAGTTTGTAAATATTTTTCATAATACTTTTGATTTCTGTATTAAACAATGCAAATAAAATTTCCCTCAAAAAGCAATATGTACAGTTGAAAAAATTCCAATGTCTTACAATACAGATAGAGCAGGCTGGGTGGCGTGTTTGGCTTGTCGCTGGCTTTCTGAAACCAAGGTTCAGGGTTCGACCTCGGCCCAAGTCGGTGGATTTTCATGATGAAGAAAATCGACAGCGGTCATGTCGTATGATTATACGCCATGTAAAAGATCCCTAGAGTGTCTGTTTGGCTTGGGTGCGCTCGGAAAAATTAAATCCTAGTACAGGTTTGCATCGTCAGAGCTGAGGTGCCTCCCTCTGTTGAGTAAACTGTGAGTCAGAATTACCTGCGGCGATTGGTATCTTACTATAGGGTGCCGCACTAAAAAGAGATACCAGCTCCCGGGGAATGTACTAGGTCTGCAAAGGTAAAACACCAATCCGCTGCCCAATAGAAATAAAATAAAAACTATACAGATAGATGTATTTGTTGAAAGTTGAAGAATGTTATTCATATTAAAATAAAATTCGTGCAAATACAAGAAAATCACAATTAATAATATAATCTTATCTATATATATAAAGGAGAAAAGCGACTCACTCACTGACTGACTGATTGATTGACTAATCACGAAATCTCTGGAACTATTCAACCTACAGACTTGAAATTTGGTAGACATGTTCCTTTGATAGAGTAGACATCAGTTAAGAAAGGATTTTCCGAAATTCGAAAAGCAAGGGGCGTTAAGGGCTTTAATAATCATTGTTTCCATGTTTAAACTACTTGAAATTGGGTAAGCGGATTCCTTTCAGAGAGTAGAGATCCGCTACAAAATGAGTTTGCTGAAAATCGACCCCCAAGTGGCGTTGCAGGGGCTTAGGGGGCGTTATAGATAATTATTTCCATTTTTAAACTATTTGACGCACTGTCTTTAAATTTGATATATAGATTCCTTTCGTAGAATAATGATCAGTTACAAAACGGGTTTTGTGAAAACAGACTTCTAAGTGGCGTTGCGGGGGATTAAGGGGTGTAATAGATAAATATATCCGTTTTTAAACTACTTCACCTACCTGCTTGAAAATTGGTAGTTAAGTTTCCTTCCTGGAGTAAATATCCGCTACGAAATGGGTTTTTAGAAAATTGACAACCCAAGGGGTTGTTGCGGGGGCGGGGTTTTAAGGGGCTTTATAAATTCCTATTTTTTAGTTATTAGACGTACAGTCTTGAAACTTAGTAAGCAGATTCCTCTCATAGGGTAGAGATACGCTAAAAATGGGTTTCGTGAATATTGCCCCAAGTGGCGTTGAGGGGACTTAAGGAGCGTTATAGATAAATATTTCCATTTTTGAACTATTAGACGCACAGTCTTTATATTTGATAAAGAGATTTCTTTCATAGAGTAGAGATCAGCTATAAGAAGGTTTTGTGAAAACAGACCTCTAAGTGGCGTTGCAGGGGGAATAAGTGGCGTAAGAGATAAATATTTTCGTATTTAAACTATTTGATCTACCTGCTTGAAAATTGGTAGGAATGTTTCTTTCATGGAGTAAATATCCGCTACAAAACGGGTTTGGAGAAAATTGACCCCAAGGGGTGTTGCGGGGGGGGGGTTAAGGGCAGATATAAATAATTATTTCTTTTTTTAAACTATTAGACTCATTGTCTTGAAATTTGGTTAGCAGGTTCCTCTCATAGGATAGAAATACACTGCAAAATGTGTTTTGTGAAAATCGACCCCTAGGTGGTGTTGCGGGGGTTCAAGGGGCGTTATTGATAATTTTTTTGCATTTTTAATTAATTGGACGCACAGTCTTCAAATTTTGCTAAGCAGATTCCTTTCAAAGAGTGCAATTCCCCTACAAAATGGGTTTTGTGAAAACAGACCCAGAAGTGGCGTTGCGGGGGCTCAAGTGGCGTTATAGACAATTATCCCCATTTTTAAACTGTTAGACGTACAGTCTTGAAATTTGATAAGCAGATTCCTTTCGTAAAGTAGAGAACCGCTACAAAATGGGTTTCGCGAATATCAACTACTAAGTTTAATTTCGGGAGATTAAGAGGCGCAATCGATAAATATTTCCATTTTTAAACTACTTGATCATCCTGCTTGAAAATTGGTAGGCATGTTCCTTTCATGAAATAGAGTTCCTCTAACAAAGAGTAAAATGAAAATTGACCCCCATAGATGTTTGCGAGGGGTCAAGAGGAGTTACAGAAAAAAATTCCTGTTTTTAATTGTTAGACCCGTATACTTGAAATTTGTTAAGCATGTTTCTTTTGTTGAATAGGGATCCACTAAGAATAAATTTTAAGCAAATCAAGTTCTGGGGGGTTGCAGGGGGTTACTGGGACGTATTGACAAAAAAAATTACTTTTTTCGAGCTACAAGGACTATAATAATGAAATTTGGTTTGCATTTTTCTTTTGTTGAATTGAAATCCGCTAAGAGCGGTAATTTTGGAAAATGGCTCTCAACGGGATTACGGGGATATTTATAGTAAAACTTTTGCTTTTTTCTGTTAGATTTAGACTTGAAATTTGGCTTGCATGTTCAATTTACGGAGTAGAGATCCACCGAAAATTGATTTTGCGGGAATCCACTTGGTTTTTGAGTTACGAAAGAGCAAACATCATTCTATGCTTCAATTTTAGAGATTTTTAGAAAATACAAATTAGATGAGTTCTGCCCTTTTTTTTTATCAACAGGTGACAGTTACAGGTATAAGTATATTTTTCAATTCGATCGAATTCTTAATGCTAGGACTTAGATATCAGTAATTTATACATATATATAAGCAGTAAAAATTTATAAAACATCTTGAAATACCCAGCGAAGCGGGCGGGTAACAGCTAGTTATGTATAAGTCTATCCGTAATTTTCTAAAATAAAGAGTTAATATAAATGTAATGAAATGTACATTTCCAATAGGAAAGATAAATGTATTATGTAAAACATTTTTTCCCTTCATGATGTTTTTAGGATATTATGAAACTCATATCCTTAAAAAATATAATTGTTTTCGCAATAATTTACAATGGCTTTATATCAGTTTATTAGTTTCTACAATTGTTTTGCAAATACTTTTCTTAAACTTATGTTAAAGTAACATTTTTAAAGTAGCAAGAATGAATTGTATTGCCGTTTTTTTTGCTAATGTCTTATCAGAATTAAAATGAAGCATAACAGCAAAGTGTTTGGATGTTATATTTTACACAATGTGTTTGTAATGTATATTATATATTCAAGCTCTGAAATAAAATTCAGCAATGCTTCACCAAAAGTTTGAAGTCTTACTGAAAGAAATTGCCAAAATATTTCTTGATCAGATTGACATATCTCATATATGGATTTGGTAAATATGTAACTCATTTTTGGTAGATTTTTTCCATATGTACAGATATTTGCATTTCAAACGCGTTTTTTACATGGCTTGTAATTTAAATATTTATTTCCTTCGTGTAAAATTATGTTTATTTTCTTGCAGAAACTCTTAGGCTTTTAAATTGCTATAAGATTAATTTTAAATATATATTTCAGTTTGAAAATCTCAAATTATTAAGATGAATTTTTTGTTACTCAATTCAGACGATAGGAAATGACTACATGTATAAATAAGTACATAACGTATTTAACAAAAAATTAAACCATTTCAGTGCATTTATGTAAAAATTAAAACATATTTCAAAGATAGAAAACATTTCCCAGCGAATCTATTACCAACACTTTACAAAGCAATAAAACAGTTATAATATGTAAAAAACCAAATTAAAGCATGGCTAAGTGTATACAGTATACAAATTTCATAAAAATGCTTCTTTAAGTATTCTAGGAGAAGACATTAATTTAGATATCAATACCTACATTTTCTCTTATGGGACTTATTTTAGGTGTACAAAAGTAATTGCTGAATATTTTGCAAGATTACCATGCTTTTCAAGTTTTTAATCACGGAAAGCAGCATAAAAAAGTTAAAAAACACTCAAGTTAATGTAACTTACTTCATTGTCAAAAGCATTTAGTCTTAAGATAATTCATTTTAGCTTTTAAAAGATTTCCATAATTTCAACAGCAATAGATGCATTAAAGAAAAAAGGGCTTGTGCTCATTTTGTTAGAGCAGCAACGCCTATTCCCCTTTTTACGAAAATTGGAGGGAGAACACCTTCAGAAATGAAGTACAATCTTTTTTTACTGACATCTCCCTCGAATTTTTATGCAGTTCTAAAAGAAGTTTTTTCACATTATTCAGAAATTTGTTTGAAAACTTTGAAATATAAATAAAGCTTGAACAAACAGGGAAAAATATTTTACACATGATTCGATAACACGAAAAGTACTTAGAAAATTAAAGAAAACTTTCTGTATAGTTTACATGTAATATTTAGAGACCAACGTTTATAATAGTAACATACACAAAAATAATTACTTTATTGTAATTACTGTAATTTTGTGACAATAACTTTATTGTAATACCTGGAATTTTTGTAACTATTACTTTATTGCAATTACTGTAATTTTGTTACTATTATTTTATTGTAATTACTGTAACTTTGTAACTAATACTTTTTTGTAATTTTGTAACTATTATTTCATTGTAATTACTGTAGCATCTCCATCGAATTTTTATGCAGTTCTAAAAGAATCTTTTGCACATTCTTCAGAGATGTACTTGGAATCTTGGAAACTTTGAAATATAAATATAAATAAAGCTTGAACAAAATGGAAAACATATTTTATACATGATTCGATAACACAAAAAGTGCTTAGAAAATCGAAGAAAATTTTTCTGTGTAGTTTACTTGTAATATTTAGAGACCAACGTTTATTATAGCAAAATACACAAAAAGTATTACTTAATTGTATTTACTGTAATTTCACCTTGACCATTCCTCTACTTTTTCGAAATGAAATATAAGCACAACATTTAAGCCATTCAAAATTTAAATAGCAAACAATTATATTTTAATATTTTATACAGTATATAAATACTCTTAAAACTTGTTAACCATATTTGAAATAATAATTTTTTTATCATAGTAGAATTCACAATTCAATCTTATACACTTTAAAAAAAATGTATAAACAGTTCTAAATCTGAAATTTTTTTATTAACTTTAAAAGCGACACAACGTTATCATTTTAAACCAAAAATCTATTTTAAACACTTAAATAGTTAAAACAATATTCCAAAAGAACTACAATAATTTTCCCTCATCTTTTATTAAGAGTATTTTTAAAATTAGTAATAAAAATATTGAAATATTTTAAGAAAAGTTGTTGTTAGTAAATATAAAATTATGAAAAGCCAAGCATACTTCCTTGTATTAAATTCATTAGAAAATTTCAGTTCGTTTACTAGGTACACTTTAAGCTAATTACAGATGCAATTAAATATGAGCAATTTTTAAGAAACTGTATGTGAAACTTCATATAAATTTAGAATTATTACAGTAAAACAGCGAAACTTCTCCTCAGAAAATTCGGTTTTAATTTACAATTTGCCATAATTACCAAACATAATTTCAGTAGTTCCAGTGAACGCTTATGGTCCTCCGAACAAGGCAGAGTAAGCTAGATTATGCAATTTTAATTAGTTTCACTCCTTGGTTAATTAGTTTCATTCTATCATTTATTAAAAATGTATATATGCCTGCGAAACACGAAGCTAAGTTTGTGATGCATTCTCAGTTATAAAAATAGTTAATTTTTTTAACGGAATTTAATTACTAGGGTTATTAAATGTAAAGTTCCATTAGCAACAATTTTTTCAAAAAAATTAATTACTTAATAGCAAATTCATTAGTTAGTAATTAGTAAAAAAATTCTGCATTTAATGCAAGCTGCTAATGTGTAATAGTAAATTTATGAGTAAGTAATTAATAAAAAAATTCTACATTCATTACTTAATGAGTGTAATTTTTTTCTACAAACAGATTTTTAATCTTAACTAAAAATAAACTAAAGTATAGTTTACAGTGAAATTTGTAATTATCATTAATAATATCGAAATAATAAAACAAGTTACAAATGAAATCCTATCATTTATTATTAGTATAGAACTTTAATTTCACCAATAGCAAATTTTTTGAATGCCAAAAAAATTTCGAATTCTTTTTAATCTTATATTGCCTATAATATTTTAAACTCTTGGGTGAATTTTGATATTTTCAATAACACAATTTTAAAAAATAAAGAGCAATTAAAAAAGAAACGAAAGATCGACAGAGTAGAATATAAACCTTGTGTGAGAAATACCTATTAAAGGGCGAATTCTTGTTTCTTATTTAGTGAATTTAGTATTTTAGGGTTAGTAGGATCTTGTTATTTTATAATTATTTTTCTATTTATTATTGAATATTTGAGGATATCGTAATGGCACTTATTCTTCTGAACTCAAAATCTTTCAAAGCAAATATTCAAAAATCTCTCAATTTTTTTTTTTTTTTGAATTTTTAATTTTTTCATAAAGTTAAATTTAATTGTTACATTGAAAATAAAATCTACAGCTACTAGTTTTATATGACCTTTCTTTTCCATTCTTTTTTGTAGTGTTTAAGTATGTATAATTATATAAATAAATTAATATGATTCCTAACCTTTTCTTCCCTTACATATTACTCTTTTAACACAATAATGTTCATTATTCTTAACATATTTTCTTCAAACGTAAGCAGTTAATTTTTCGGATTGAAAAAAACAACGACTTTTAATAGATCTGTATTGTGGGATAGGTGATTCTGCACTGCATTTGATATCTAATTTGTTTGAATAAAATTGAAATAAGTATGAAATTCTTGTAATTGCTTAAAAACCATCATAGAAGAAAAGATAATAGTTTGAAAATGAATTAAATATGGAGATTTTTAATCCACATCTCCCAGTTATCTTAGATTTGATTGAAAATTTATCATAGATTTGATTTATGAAACTACTTATTGTTATACTATTTCAAATATATCCAAAATCGATTTGTAACTATTGCAGATTTCTTTGGCTAACATCTAATAAATATCCCCTCTGAGTTGAATTGCTTCCCCTCGGTATTGATACTACCTAGAACCAGCTGAAGCTTGCTTACTTAGAGAAAAGATCATTCCACCCACGATTATATTATACATAATATTATGAAAGCTTTTAATCTATGATTAAATACATCAGGGAAAAAAGGAAATACTTCTTCGAGCCTAGTATGATAAATGACATGCTTTTCCGCTTTCATCTGTAGTCCCAAGAGAAACACCTTAATTGATGATTTGATATATACCTTGGTAAGGAAAAAAAAGCATCTCTTGTTAGTCAAAGAAAAAGTATTTAGGATCTAAAGTAAACGTTTTTAGAAAAAATAATCTAACAGAATATCCACACATTACTTGGAAAATTGAAGAAAATTACGAATGTAGAAATAAATCTACAATAATTTTACAAAAACTAGTTTACATATTGGTAAATTGAGTTATTTGTTAATAAATGAAATTATGGTAGGTTTAGGTGACCGACTACGTTCGGAACCATGATTATAAAAAAGCTTATGAATGAATAATTTTTTTTGATATTTAGTGTCAGATGAATTAGAATATAAATATAAAATTGTTTTAAGATATTATCACAAAAAAAAACTAATTAAATGCAACTTTTTGGCAAAAAATGAAGAATGATGTACTTTAAAAAATATTCGCTTTTGTTTCTGATTCAAATGATACTAAATATCAAAAAATTAATTCATTTACATGCTTTTGAAACCCAAAATTTTGCACCTCAAAATTAAAGCAGATAAGTGAGGAAATGTACAAAATAAACAATTATATATTTAAGTCAAAACGTAAATTAAAATAAATAAAAAATCGAAGATCATGACAACTTTTATCCACCATGAGCTAGCAATTATTCATTGTAGGAAAAAGAGAAATTAAATGAACCAAAACAATAAAAACCAAATTAGTATGAAAATCAAATTCTTGATGATTAAAAAATAGCACTTAAATTATATTTGAAAAATACATTTAAAGAGTATTTATATGAAGCCTTTATAAATACATGAGCATATTTAAATATTTTTAAAGACGAGTTATCATTTCATACATTATATTAAATACTATTCGAAGTAATATAATTCAAATCTCAAAATATAATGTTTGCGATTTAATAGTGCGAAATAATTTGTTTCAATAAATATTAAGAAAGTTTATTATTCTATTTATGAATAAAAACTAGAAGCCTTTAAATTAATTTTTTTTAAGTTTAGACACATTTAAGCAAAATATATTTCAATTATATTTTATTTCAATCTGACGTTAATCCAAGAAAAAAGATGAATTTTTGTTAATTTAATGCTTTTGTCACTTGCAATGCATTTTAGTTTAATATTCTCACAGTAAATTCCATTTCTCTTTTCATTATATTTCGAAAGAAGCGTATTTTGTCCTTCAAATCTAATTCCAATTATAATACTTCCAACTATTTCTATTTTCTTTATAAAATCCTCAAGTTTTCAATTTATGATGTCTCTTAAATATGCGTTATAATACCTTCAATTCTGAAAAAAAATTATTAAATCTAATTTTTAACACAAAATTGCTAATGATATCATGATTAATTTAATAAACATGATTTCCCTTCATTTCTAACATTTTCTATAAACAATGAGATAAAATCTGTTAAAAAGAAATAATCTTTGCACCACTTCCTCCCTTCAATTCGTTGACATGCGACACATATTAAGATATTTTTTAAAAGAAAAAAATTTGAACACGCTGACATTATCTTCCCTTAGCTTGCAGGAAAAGAGGAAATAACCTGTTAATTGAATTGCATCTTTCTTTTTTTAAAAAAACAGAAGCCAATTTCCTGTTTGTATAGATGACAAAAAAAAAAAAAAAAAAAAAAGCAGATAAGGCACAGTACCTAGAATATGAAAAGGGGTTCTTTAAGACTCAGTAACCAAAAACTTATTATGGAAACGTTAAAGAAACAATTGAGATAAACGAAAGATTTTATAAAATTTTGGTATAAGTTTATACTTTTAATATCTGCATTTTTACTGCACGGATTTCTTTATATCGGTTAAAACATTTGAGTTAATATAATTTGGTTGTAAGTGTAAACGTATAACACATTTTTTTATTCTTATTTTTTTTTTCTTTTGTTCTAAAGATAGAAATAGAATTAGAAAAACATGTTAATATTGAGTAATTGTTTTGAGATCGGGTAATGTGAAAGAAGAAATTTGAATTGGTGTATTATATTCTGAAATAATATTAAATGTTGTTTGAAATGCCTATATAATACAGTAAAAGGAGTTTTTATTTGCATCAAAAGGTTACGTAAATATTCTGGAGAGAAAAAGTATCCGGAAGATTTCCTATAATCTTTTCCATCTAAATATTTGGTAGACTTTTAAATTAACACATCATTCATAAGAAATTAACATCTAGTTTGAAATGGAAATGTACAAAAGTTAGAGTTAAATCCTTTTTTACATAGAAAATATTTCAATAAATAATTCATCAACATCAAGAGGTCCTCAAATCAATATTAAATATTTCATTGCTTATTCAAATCCTATATGAATGGATATCTTCATTTTTTCAAATTCAAATTTGTTCTGCAAAAAAAAAAAAAAAAAAAAAATATCTTCAAACAAAGGAAATATTTGTCTATTCTATAACAAGAAAAATTTAAGTCCATCTCTAGTAAAATGGAAGTTGACCATGTAATAAGCCTAAACGCAATGTCACCTGCATGGTGCTCAAATCTATGGCCAACATTACTGACGTAATCTGGTCCTTTTGGCAAGAGGAATTTCTTGGGCTCTTTAATCTATCTTAAAGAAAATATTGAAATGTGCCTCTTTAATCCTTCCCCCTAAAAACTGAGATATTAATAAAATATATTTGAATTTCTGAAATATTTTAAATCCCCCAACTTTAATACTACAAATAGTTATAAATAACCATGTTTATTATATTATTTTTAATTTTCTGATGATAACAATTTCAGCTTTCAAAATGATGATGATTTCTTTAAAAAAGCAAACGCTAAAACAAATTTCATGTTCATTTATAACTGCATAAATTATACATTTTTAAAAGCCTGTAACAAAAATATTCTATTTGCACCTAAGAACATGTTAGTGTTTATGAGTACGTATATTCAAAATAGTTTTTCCTTCTCTTTTAAATTAAAAATAATTTCAAAAGCTAAAATCAACTTGCATAGAAATAATAATAGAATGGGAGAAATTCAAATGAAAACATCATTGTTTAATATACTCTAAAACAGTATTTATTGCGGAATATATTCTTACTCTGAGTATATAATCTGATCATGAACCATACATCACAAATTGAATAGGGTCTTGGAGCATATAATAAATATAATTAGAGTCGTGGAATGTGTTATAAATGCAATAGGCTTGGTAAATATATCCAGTAATAGGATAAGAACATACAGCTTAAAATGATAATAGCTTCAAATATGATAAAATAATGGAAATATATTCCAAAAGTAATAGGATATTGGAGCCTATTACCATACCAGAACTAATATGGCGATACCTATTAAAGAGGAATATTTTCGTGCGCTTCCCCCTAGTGATCATTGTTTCTTAGTATTAATCTATGCAATACACTAATTTTTAGTAACCTGTAAAAAAGTTTTGTAACCTATTTTAAAAGTCATGTCAAAAAGTTGGCAAAAATCGCCAATTTGCGCCCTACACTTGTTTATATTGGAATTATTACGCGTTTTGTGTTTTAAAATTCTATCATGAAGTTTTAATCTATTGAGTTGCCACTGAAATGTTCTTATAATGGAATCTTCTTGACCGACATTTAAATTTGCCAATATTTGTTCAGCTGAAGATTTATGCTTTTGGCGAATAGTTCGTACAACTATTCTCTGATCCTTGATTCAGAACATTTTCATGTTAGCAGTTTCCACGTTTAGAAGTAACACATATTTTTTTTTTCAACCAGACCTTAAACTTAAATACAGATATTAGTACTAAATCCTAAAATTTAGGCTAATGTACTGTGGCGAAATCTAAGTAAGCCGGACAGGAGCGATCACTTTTGTCTAGCGGTAAGTTACGCGCTTACGAATCGGAAGGTACCGAGTTCACAAACCTCCGATATGTACCGCGTTAAAGAAATCAATAATTTTGCCCAAAATGTTACAAAAAAGGCACATTTTTTATTGCATATAACTAAGCATAATACTTAACAGAATGTGAAAATGGAAAAATTTTATGTTAATTTTTAATTTTGAAGTTTTAATACTATTTTTTTTATTTAATAATTGTGGAACACAACCCGTTTTCCCTCCAAATGTTGGCTTTTTATATGCACACTGAATGCTATGAAGAATGTTTCATGTATCTTAAAAGAATTTCTCTCATACTTACAAAAAAATTCATGCTCGTACCTCTTTTAGCAACGATTGAGGATTTCGTGGGCATGTACATGCGCACAATTTGAATCAGGGTGTAATACTAAGTCTTACATTGTAATGGGGACAGAGATAATAACGACGTTTTTGGATTATCTTTCATTTTCCTTTCTTCTCAAGCACATTTCCTTGTCAATTCCGTGTTCTTTACCGAATATTTTCAAGAATTTTTGCCTTCAATGAAAAATTCCCGCTTTCTCCACAAAGAAAACCCCAGATAAGAAATATCTCAGCACCATTGACAAATTGAATGTCTTAAAAACACTAGCATTTATTATCTCACTAGAAGAATTAAAAATATGTGCCAATCAAAGATAGAAAAGGAAAATATCAGTGCCAGTGCAGTGTACCGGCAAACCAGTTGTGGATAACTTTCAGTAGCTGTACGGTGTACGGGAAAACCAGTTCAGTGGTTAAAAACCATAGTTCTTACAGGATGAGATCTAAAAATCACGAGCTTTTCAGAATGTCTAGGATCAAACATTTTAAAAACCTATTACAAAAAGTTACTCAAATTGTATAGCTTATCTAAAATTGTACCACTAATAACGTGCAGTTAACTTATTATCCCATTTTTAGAATATATGAAACAGCTATATTTAAATATACCAAACAATACAACAAAACACTACCTATTTTACACCTCAGAATAGTTTTTTGTGTGCTTTTTTTCTGTTGGTTATTCTATTATTGTGTCTGCCTTCAGTATAATCTCATAGCGGAAGTCAACAATGTCATTATTCTTGATATGCCAATAACTAAACCCACTCGGCCATAGTTTGATCTTTATTTAATAATTTATTCATATTACAATGAAACACCATACATGTCAGTGATTACGTGGAATCAAGTGCCTTTGCATTAGAATTGGGGTCCTTCTGAATTGCAGACACGCTCGATATAATGGAGAAGGGTAAAGTAAATGCTTGGCTAGTTTATTAAGCTAAGGTCGAGCATTCACTCTGTTTCCCGATAGCTCAGGGTTGCTATCTGAAACATTTAATCCAGCTTTTGGTTCTTGAAATAGATGACATCATTCGTGATTTGATACCTATTTTTCTTTGATAAATTTCGTTGTAAATTATTCATAACTAGAATGCGCTAATAAGAATTTTCTGAAATTTTATTTTCTAAATTTTAAAAAATATCATTTTAAAATTTGTTTAGTTTTTAAAACGTTTTTAGCAAATATGTTAAAAATAACATGTATACTTAATTTCCAAGTTCATATCAGTATTGATAGAAGTGAAAACTAGAGAGGAAGTTCACAATGCATAAAAAAAAATAATAATTGTTTTTATTGCAGGAAAAAATTATTTCGGCAAATGATAACTGAAGTTTCCTTTTTGAAGGTCTGTACAATTTATAATAATTCAGAACTAAAAACGAGTCTTTATTCAAAATTAAATCGACATTTAGAGTAACTAGCTAGAATTACATTTAATTTATTTGAATACTTTGGAAGTTGATATAATTTAAAGAAATATCGTATTTATAAATTCTAGTATAAATCAGTCAAATTTTTAAATATTAATTAAAGTCTCAGTGAAACATTCTTATTTACTTCATAATTAGGACGTACTTAATAGATAATCCAAAAATTTCTGCACTCTATATGAAAATTTTCTCAAAATGTTCTTAACCAAATAATTTTGATCAATTAAGTCTTAAAAAATTGTAATAATGAGATTTCTTTCTAAGCAGAAACCGTATCATAATTCGAAACATTTGTTAATGGGAAAGGAATTAATAATTGACAAAAGTTACTAAAGTGAGAAAAGTTACTAAAAGTTCTTCATAAGGTTGCGAGAATTCTTATTTGAACTGTAACTTGGGTCACAAAGATCTGATAAAAAAAAAAAAAAAAAAAACTCAAGAAAATCGGAAAATAGAATGTGGAATAATTTATTTGTTGTACTTGATAATTTCACGATTAAAAAACTTCATTGACTATTGAAAACTATATTGAAATTCGTTGTACATCTACTACTAACATTGACATTGTCTTTGACATCTTATTATAAAACAAATTTACAAGTAATTTTCCACTTGAAACATTTGTTTAGCTCTAATGATGTTGTTATAATCCTATTTTGTTAATTGAAAACATGATTACCATTCACTAAATTTACCTTTTATTATTATTAATTTAAAACTTTCAATATACTATTTACAAATGTTAACGGTATCGCATCTTAGAAAACTACTTCAGATAACTTGTTCACCCCGTTTCTCTATATTTCTCTCTTTCCCACTCAAATGAAGAACCAGTTCCATTCACAGCAGCACCCTCTTTTTACCAATCAAAAGAGGCGTTGCAAAATATATTTTATAATGCCTATGATATTATATTAAAAGTAGGTTAAATTCCATTTATTTTACTTTTGTGAATGACTCTTTATAATATGTAATAAAGGTGGTTATAAACTTTTATATACAGGCAATGACTTTCTTGATGAAAGGAATTAATACTAACTATAAATTTAAAAATGAAGTAATAAACTGAAATATTAATTCCATACTATATAATAGTGCTTTTTGAAGACAGTTTAATATTGTTCAGGTCAGATTTACTGAAACTTTCCAAGACTTTGTATTTCACAATCGATATTTTTTGGGTACATCTGATTTCAAAGAACTCTATATTTACACAAGAAAAGTTCATGTTAATGCTTAAAAAGTTTGATTAGTCTTCAGATTTCGCAAGCCAATTTTTAAAATGGGATTTTTCTACACCCCAAATTTTTCGTGATTTAAAACCAACTCATAAAGAACAACTCTGAAGCAAATTTTAGTAAAATTTAAATTCTGAGGATAAACAAAGTAAACAGTAGAGAAATATTCTAAATAATTAAAATTCAATTTTTGTATATTTCGATTCTAAAATACTAAAATTCAAATTTTAGTAAAATTTAAATTAAAATTTTTTTTCGGAGTTTTTTTTTTATTTTAACAAAAACAAAATTGAAAATTTTTTTCTTTACTTCTCAATGCATAAACGAGTCCCATACATTTATGTTTATGCAAACTCATAAAAAAATAAAAATGAAAACTTCAAGTGTCTCATGCTAAAACAATATATCAGAATAAAAAAATATCCCTCTTTAGCGCAGTATATTAATACTTACTTTAATATACTTATCTATTTTTAAGAATAAAATTGCTCTCTGAGCCTTATAAACTAACCTCGTTGGCCTTGTCTCAAGAAATCAACTTAGATAAAATTTAAAAATTTATATCCGCGTAATTTAACTCAAAACTAACGCACAATACAATTTGAAATTTGTTAATTGCTAATATTGAGTCTTCTTGCCTTACAAATACGAATAACTTTATATTTAAATTACAAACAAATAAAATAAAATGGAGAAAACATTTTTTTTTTTGTGCACAACTTTTTCGGAAAAGTGGTGAAAGTTTTCTTAAAAAGGTAATTGACATAAAAATCGACTTTGTATTATAATTTCATCCATTTTTTCCGCATAAGGTACTGGCTTATTCCATGTCTGACACATACTTATCACAGTAAGAAATCACCTTCATTCATTCTTCATTTTTTTCTGAGACATTTCAATTTTCTTCGACTTGCTCTAATGAAAAACGATTCTTATTATTTCGGGGAGCATTTTGGTTGGAAAAAAATTTGCGTGCCTGGCATTTGTCCAAACATCAGAGTCGTTAGTTAAGATTCTAGTAAGAAAAATTTACTGCTATTGTGAAAAAGAGAGAAAAGAAGAAGCAGAAAACCGAACTTAATGTCCCGATTAAGACGTCAGCATTTGCTTCAATATATAACAAGTGTAATTACATCGTGTTTAGTTTGGGTTCAAAGATAAATGGAGACAATTTTCAGCCAGAATTTGAAACGAATAAGCTAAGAAATAAGAATATGATACCCTAGAATGTAAAACAATGTTTCTCATCTATTAAAATTGAAGATAAATGAAAAAGAAATAGAAATGAGTTATTATGATAAATTTATCTTCATAATATTTTAGATTACACGAAACATTTTATGTTACGGAGAATCTGAGTATTGTATATAACGAGCAAACTTGGCAAATATATAGGCACAGTTAAACAAATACCAAAATTTCACGTAATGGTTTTGAATTGATACATTCACACTGAGGCGTTGGCGATACTCAAATGTCATGGCGACTGTGTGATTTCTTTGTGTTGTTGAGTGGTTTAAACACAAACGGACCATGTTTTTAAATAGAATTATTAAAAATGTGTTTATTATTATTTTTAATTATATTAAACTATTTTTAAACGTAATTGAAATTTGGTTAACATTTTTAATTGAATATTACTAATAGTTATAACTACTATTATTCTAGTAAGTTTTTCGGACAAACAAACAGACTTGAGTTACTTGGCTAATAGAATCATAAATTACACTGGTGTGCAAAACTTGAGCAACGGGTGTTTTTCTTTTGTCATAACTCCACGAGAAACCATCTAAAAGACTTTAAATTCAGAAATGCGAAACATTGTTTTGTACTTAAACGATGATGAAAGTATTGTTGCGCAAAAATGAATACAATGCATATAGTATGGAATCAAACCAAAAAAGACTTGATTGAACTCATAGTATTGTTACACATGATTGTCTGTCCAAGAGGAAGAACAGCAAGCAGATGTTCCTTTATGAGATATGCCCTCTCTTTGACTGAAATGGTTGCTTCGCTTAGTCTCTCCATACTCAGCAACATAATTTCCAACAGCTCTTACGGTACGAGTGCCCATTCCTAAATCAGCATCCGGTTCACTTGTTGGATGTTCCTCGGAGGATGCAATAATGCCAAAAAGCATCTCCTCAAAGCATCTCACAAATGATCTATGGGATTTAAATCAGAGGAGAACTCTGGCCAAACCATTCGGGTGATATCTTCACTTTTCAAAAGCTGCTGAATTTTAGAAGTCTGATGTGTCCATGCATTGTCATCCATAAAAACGATGTCTCTGGTTACAGTACGTCTGACAAAAACGTGGATCTCAGTTCACGAGTTTAGGATAGTGTTTTCCCAGACGACAAATCAAGGACCAACATAATGGTCTCTTCCTGCGAAACCGTATCTCTTTCACCGTATGAAACCAAGTCCCGACCTCTTTCCAAATCAACTGGTGATGAGAATAGCTTATGGCATCGAAAAGACTCACATCCAAAAAGAGGACAGGACTCTCTTGATAACATGTTCAATTTTTGTGCTCCTTACACCACTTTGAATGGTGGCCGCCGATGGAAAACTTTCAAAGGGATGCAACGTTCAGGTCGGTGGTCAAATAGGTCCCATTTGTGAAGGCATCTGGCCACAGTAAACCGTGACACTAATCACCCTGCCGCTGTACAGAGTTGTTGAGCTATGGCGCTCGCTGACTGGTATCAGGTTTTTTTTCACCTACAGGACGATATATCTGTCAGCCACTGCAGTTGTTTTCCTAGAGTGTTCACCACCAACCTTTGTAATAGCTGTATCTATGGTTTGGAAGGCTTTCCAAGCGCACGAAAGAACACTTTTGTTGATAACTAACGCTACATTGGCATTCAGCTGCAAACTACGTCCTTCCTCTAGTTTTCAATCATTCTTCCACGTATGAAATCGTCCATAGGATTTCTTCTCTCCATATTTCATGAAAGATTTCACTTGTATACTTGCAGGAATGTCTTTAATTGCGTCCCAATTTTTCCTTTCATTACAGTCTTAATCTGTGCGCACCGGTCACACGCGTTTTGCGTATACTCACATCGCTTACGACGTTTTGTTCCAAGAACTCCACATTTTTGCGTGCATCACCCTTCTACTGAATTTTGTGTTCATTGTACTACAACTGTTTAAAAGCAGAGTGTTCGAATTGGGGAATTCAACAGACCAATTGACTTGTGGAAGCGCGATACAGTGATCAAGTATTCCTCAAAGATGTACCCACTAGCGGTAAAAACAGTTGAAGGACATTGAAAAGAATTTAATATCGTTTAATAAGCCTAGGAGAAGCAGGTTGGTCGAATCTTCCAACACCTTGAGCAATATGGTTGTTGGTCGCTGTTGAAAACATGGAATGACCGCTAAAATATTAAAAATGCCATGTCGGTATCTTTAATGTCGCTAGCAATTATTAAACATCTTCTACTAGACTCCGATTTTCCGGTGGTAACAAGCTACATTCGATGAAAAATGGATTCAGGAGCCATCGTTCAAAGCTTCACTATACCCTTAGACACCGTCCCCCCCAAATATATATATGTCGTATATGGGTTGTAAGATATGGCTTTACTAATTACTGACGGTGTAGCCTATTTCATACCATAACTTCTTAAAATAAGGATCTTTTGTTCTGAATTTGTAATAGTTTTCTTATCTTCTCAAGCACTGTATAAGTATAGATCAGTGGTCTTCAAACTGTGTTCCACGGAACCTTGGGGTTCCACGAGTCACAATAAAAAATTGAGAAGAAATAAATATGTATGCAAAAAATGAATTTACGTTCTCTATGAAGTTTGTATAGTTACAAGTATCTAAATCTCATTCCCCTCCTATTAATTAAAGCTGAAAATTTTATTTATATATAATAACTTTATTTTGCAATACATTTAAACGTTTACTATAATAAAATGTTTTAATATTCTTCTAATAAATGTTTATATATATACACTTCCTACTAAATTGGGAATATTCTAATGTTTACTATCTCGGGTTCAATGAGATACTTTTATGCCCATTAGTAAGCAAAATGTCTTGAAAGACTAAATAGTTTTCTAATGGAAAATGCACATTTTTATATTTGTGGAAAACAACCCCCTATAAGGAAGGAAAAGGAACAACATATCAACAGAGTTGATGCTAAAATTTAAATTTAAACAGGAACACTTCTAAATTTTAGGTTGCAAATTCACGTAAAATTCATGGGATTTCTCACATGTTATCAGAACATTTTGTTTAAGTGAAATATATTTCTCAATGTAAGTGACCACAAAAACAAAGTATAAAAACAAATTCAACTCAGAATATGTTGCGTGTGATTGCTTTAAATCTCGTTAAACCTAGAATTCGACAGTTTGTGTAAAAAATACTAGCATGTATCCCAATTACTGAATATAATGCATGGGTAGGTGACACTTGAATCACAAATTAATATTATTAATGAGTAAATTAAATAAAAAAATTAGATTAAAATGTTTTAATAATAAATGAAATACTTTCTTTATAATTGCCTTTACATAAGGTGACTATAACATGTTGATCTACTTTAAATATTATTTTGAGATATATTCGTCGAAGTATGTGTATGGAATGGGATTCTACGAAAACACTTTCTAGTTCTAAGGGTTCTATGAAAGCCCTTTCAAGTAATAGGGGTTCCGTGGGTTGGAAAAGTTTGAAAACCACCGGTGTAGATTATTGTGACTTTGCCATTATTTCAGGTTGCATATATGTTTTTCGCGATAAAGAACGTATAAACCCTGATATCTTCATAACGTTAACTAATGAAAGTAGTTTTTTAGCGTATAAAATATTTTGACGAACATATAATCTATTTAGTTAAAATCAATATGGACGCCTCAACCTGTAGAATAAAAATAATAAACACTCTCAATATGTGATTGAAGTTTCGATTTTTTAAAATACTAACAATAAAACAATTTTCCATTAAAGATTTTTCATTCAACAAATATCTTGAGTATAATACATTTATTTGTAAGATAAAATACCAATAATTTCAGAGAATCCTTTTTGCCTCTCCAACTCTCACGGAAAAAAAAAGATAAATTTCCATTGTATATCTTTAAGTAAACCTCATAAATTTATTCAAACCATGTATATTAATTATAATCAATAACTTTTAATGAGAAGGCATTGGTATTTTGATGCGATCGAGTACAAGGCGGCTTTTGATGAATAGCTTTTTGATTAATTGCTAGGAGCACGAATGGTATTTCATAGAGGACACTCTAGACACTAAGTGATGCATTGGATAAGTATAACGTGCTGATCACTCTATTCTGCCATTGAATGGAACTCATTCTGTCAATGATGCGGGCTAACTGGAGAACGTAATACATCAACTGTTAGTTTTAGACCTTTCAAATCAAGATTCGATTATCCTTCTAATCCATAATGACTAGATTCAGGACAATTATTTGATTATGTGAGAATTAAGTGAAATTGTTTGGAGTGATAATGAAGTATTTTGTACATTTATTATTGCTATTATAATCAAAAGAAATAAATTTTATTTAAGGCTATTTGAAATATGAACTTATTTACAAAACTATTGTCGATTGCTTCATGCTTATATAATAACATATGTAGAAAATCATAATCAGAACAAAAATAACTGCTTTCGTTCTTTTCTATAAATTTAGTACTTGATTTACATACATAATTTTAACACATTATTTTTTGGTTTCATTATTAATTTACTGTTAATTAAACTTATAAAGATTCCTCAGAAATCCCCAAGAAAAGTTCCTCCAGATATAAGTGCTAATTTATTGTTAAATGGAAGTTAGAATAGTTTTATTTTGAAATTTTTTATTTATTTATTAGTGGCAAGAGTTTTTAAACATCAAATTTGGAAAAACTACATTATTTATATACTGTTATATACTTAAAAAAACTTTTTTTAATATGCTTTCAAAAAGCATAATAGAACAGAATGTTATAGATGTATTTCGCACAGTAAATAGTTTTTACAGGAAGCATTACTTTGATTAATAGTGTATATATTGAGTATATCTGCAATATTTACTAATCTTATAAAGCTTCAAAATGTGATTTGTTTTTCTTTTTCTGCATAAGTAAAATATGGCAAGAATATAACAGTATTTTTAATTTAAAAATATATATTAATGCTGTAAAGTTCTTAAAAGTAAACATCTATCAGTCAAATTGTTATGTTTAGCAATGGTTAATAACAAACCGTATGTACATTGATTGTACCGCTAAGATTGACTCATTTATAAGTTGGCGATAAATTTTGATAAAGATGAGTATCATTTAGTACACCAAGTTAAGTGTTTTTAAAAAAAAATATTTAAGTAAGTTATTGCATTGTTATACAAATGTATATAATTAAACTATCAAAATGAAGATGATGTATAATTTTTGTTAGAAAGTAATTCATATTTATGTAGTAAAAATTGGGATATAAGTTAAATTTACTAAATAAAATTGCATTAAGTATATATTCCTTTAATACTTTACTGATAAAAATTTTATATACTAACCTTGATATTCATAAACATTTCAATTATTATTTTGTGATAAGATGTAACGGATGTAAGGAAAAATTTTCTGTCCACCATATTAAAAGATGTTTTAAGCACGTCTGACTTATTTTTATCTTAATAGTGCGATCATTTAATAAAGGTATTATCATATACAGCGGCAAATTCATCTGAATATAATTAAGTTCTATGTAATTTATATATATATACAGTCGGACCTTTGTTTAACGAAGACGCTAAATCTGAAAAAGAGTTCGTTATATGGAAAATTCATTAAGTAGAGATTTGTATTTTAATACTTAAGACACCACATAAAACAAATTTTAAATTAAAAACACTATATATAATTTTAAAAATGTAATTATTCAGATTTTTTCGAAAATTAATATATATTTTATCCATCAAAAAGAAATATGTTAAGAGAAAAATACAGCGTATTTTCAGCTTAAAAATTTTTTTGGAATAAAATTAATGAATTTTTATTGACATTTTTTAATTTTAAGTACACAATTTTACAGATAGTAATTTTAAGGAGAAACTACTCATGAAACCTTAAATTTAATACTGAAAAAAAATTATTTGATCCTCTTGTTCGAAAAAATTAAATCAATTCCATTGCTCTAGGTGAGATAGACACCTGGTAAAACCAGTTCAAATTCATTGATCACAAAAAAATGTGCTCAAAGAGAGAATAATTTGAAAAATGTCCGGAAATATTACAAGAGAAAAAGCTCGTTTAACAGAAAATGTACTTCGCTAATTAGAGGTTATTTTACAAAAAAAATAGTAAAATATTCTTGGTTCCAGGAAAAAGTTCACAAAATAGAGAAATTTGCAAATTAGAGGTTCATTATACGGAGGTCTGACTGTATATATATATATATAACAAGCAAAATAAATACATTTACTGAATTATAATTCTAAGAACTTCAAATATACCATCAGATGCTTCATATTTATTTTCGTATTAATTTTAAATCACAAATTGTAATTAACTGCTAGTTTTACATCTAAATGAACATAATTAAAATAAACTATCAGTTTTACATGATTCTGATGTTAAAGTAAAATTATGCTTACGAAAATCATTGAGATAAAAATTAAAATAAATCTTAATTTATCACTATAAATTCTGGAATCGAAATAAAATCCTGTCTATTCACAGTCCATTAACAATTCCTCTCTCTCTCTTTGAGCAAGATTATTTTAATAAACCTAATCAAACAATCCACAGACGCGCGGCGGAACAACCAATCCAATATCTATGGAAATTTTGAAATTGCTTGGGCGGGGAGGCAAACTGAGCAAACCAAAAGGGAAAAAAACTTACTTCTCTTTAAATACTACCTAATGACAGAAGAGAACTGACGGCCAACCTTTTCCAGATCCATCCAGACTCACGCAGCAGCCTGCCTATTCATTTCCCTCCCTATCGACAAAGATAGGTTCGATCGTTCGATCTGAAGTCCTCCCCTATGCTTCCCCGAACCCTCTCTCATCCTACCCGTAGATAGATTTTTTTTCTTTGTACCTTTCACTGCTTCTGAGCTCAGGTGACGCAAACTGTCACGGCTGTTTGCGGTTGTCACGTCATGGCTAAAAGTCTCTGTCTGTCCTCGAAGCTACTTAATAATGGATGATCACGAGAAAGGTTCGTGCTACCTTAATACATGAAGTAAAGTGCTTTTTGTTTCGTATATTAAGTAAAGAGTTAAACGGAATGGCTGATTATTACGTGCGGTAATGTGTCAGTTATTGAAGTGTATATTTAATATTGGTAGGCAGAAAATTTCTCTGTCACTTATAATAGTTTATTATTAGGTAGGCTAAAAATATCCCACTGAGAAGATTTACTCCAAAACCTGTACTTAAAAATAGTTAATTAATTACTAAATAATATTTAAATAAGGCCTTTATGGGGTTTATTACTTTTTAATCAGTGCGTAGCAAATAATTTGTACCTAAATATTAAAAATGGTACTAGCAAAAACTTTTAAGATTTAATACGAGTTGGGAAACAGGAGATTTATACGTTTTCAAATTTGTGTTTCAAAATGTTTATCTTAAGTTTGGAATTTTACTTCTAAGTAAATTAAACATACTATAATTTAAAATGAAAATAGTATGTTGACATATTACTCTCACACATCATATGATAGATAGTATAATTATTGTATATGAAATAAACTTGTTAATGATTAATCATACAATTAAATCACCATATAAATTATATTTGTAAACTCTAAATATAATTATAAAAAGACAAAAAAGGTCAAAATTAAATGGCCACAGTAATATAATAGTGAACTCTCAGTTTTATATGCATTCAATATATCTGACAGTTTTATAAATGATTTATCAATAAAACTTTTATTAAATAATCAAGCAAAAATAAAGCATGTGTGTGAATGACATGTTTTTAAATTAGTATGAACACAGTAACAAGGAACAATTTGTATTCATTATTTGTAATGAAATAAATTTTTCAAAATTCATTAATTTTGGAGGAAAATATGCTTTGTTCATGGGCAAAAAGAGGATTACGTATTATATCTTAGCAATAAGATTTTAATAATTTTTGAATAATAAATATTTGAATTATGGATCGTTTTAACAATGTGCTTTGTGAAACCATTAAAACCACTTTTTGCTTCAATGAATATAACTGAATCAGTATGTATTAGGAACATAAAATATAAATGTGTCTAACATTTATTAATGAAATTTTTAGAATAATAATATTAACTCTTAATAAAACTTCATTCGAAATAGAATAATCAGTTAACTACTCAATACTAATTTAAATAAATAATTGCTGATAACTGACAAAATCATTTGTATAGAAAATTGTGTCCAATGGCAGAGTAGGAAGAAAAGTTTTTATCTCTTACATTTCGTGCTATAGCATATAAGAAGCGTACTATAGCATTTATCACGCCATTAAATTATTTATCATGCAAATGAGAATTTCATGCAAAGTGAGCCTGATATTTATCATCATTCTGAGAGATGTATTTAAAAATTAATCAATTAAGTATTCCTCTTATATATGTCAAATTAAAAAATAAGCTTTGCTTTCAATCATGATAATGAAATTTTTTTTTTTAAATATTCAAATTTAAGCACTAATGCATTTTAAATTTTATTTATTTTTATGAAAAAGTCAGGGTATAATTAATATTCCCAATGAATTCATTCTATTATATACTATTCAATGTAATTTAAATAGACGAATAAAATATGGTACCCGCAATAGATTGTAATTTTATTACTTTCAAATGGGGCTGCGAATTGGTAATTACTATTGCAGACCTAGTGAATTATCTGGGTCGTCGCCAAAAGCCCTCGTTTAGCTGAACAGTGCGACTTTAATATTCACTCACTCACACATTCTCTGGAAGCACCAGTTGCCACAATGTAATTTTGACACCCAGTTTCCTTCCCTGACGGAGGCACCTGAGCTCTGACGATGCGAAATTGTTCTGGGAAGGTAATTTTTTCGAGTGCACCCAAGTCAAACAGGCACTCTAAAGATCTTTAACATGCCACATAATCATACGACATGGACGTTGTCGACTGTTTGCATCATGAAGATCCACCGACTTGGACCGGGGTCGAACCTGAAAACTTTTGAATGCAAGGTCAGCGCCTAAGCAACTATAGCATTCAACCGGTTCCTATTCTAATATATAATTTTAGAAAAATAAAATGAACTTAATTGATCATAGATCATGAACTTAATTAATGAATAGATCAAGATTTTCTCTGATTTTAAAAAATCTTCCATTTTTAAAATGAGTTCTCCTTGATAAAAAAATGCATTCATTTTAAAAAGATATACATTTTGTTAAAATTCTTGTCCAGTCGGAATATAATAAAACAATTTCTCATATTGGAAACCAAAAAATGCGTAAGCTTTTCTATTATAAACAAGATGCTATGTATTTTTATTCTTAAAAATGCTTAATTTATAAATTATTTTTAAATAGAGATGTGAATAACATGTTTCGAATTTTAAAAATACTTCTATATAAAAATTCTTCTAAGTAAAAATTATAAGATAACCAGCTTAAATTGCAAATATTACCAATAGTTTTTTTATTTATAATTTTTTATAAAAAAATGTCTTAAATATAAGTTGAATAAATTTTGTAAAAATACATTGATTTTTTTTTTATCTTACGTGATTCAAAATAAAAAGGTTGAGAGGATTCACGCAGCTTCTTTATATTTCATTTACTTTGTGTTTTATTTTTCCTTAGAAAAAGTTATTTTACTTTTTTTTCTCATATAAAATCCATTTTCACTTTCTTCTGCTTCATTAAAAACTTTTTATAACTTTCCATTAAGTTCATATAAAGATGTAAAAAATCTTCAAAGGTTTCTTTTCCCCCTTTCAAGATACTTTAAAAAAATTTTAAATAAGATTTTTTTAAATTACTTTTTTTAGGCGTTAACTGAAACGATTTTATTTTACTTTTATAATTTTAAGTAATAATGATTTCATGTTAGGAGTAAGAGTTTTTACGTATTTTAATTTACTCAAGCTAAACTTGAAACTTGAACTATGTTTAATTTTTATAAATAAATACATTTTAAAATAACAGAATTAACAATATGCTTAAAAAATTCTGTCACATAACGAGTCACATTATTCTGAATGTTATAACAGAAAAAATAAAATTTCGAAAACTTTGTATTCAGATGCCTTAAGGTCTTATTTTAATTCTATAAAAAGTCTATCCAATAAAATGAATACAATCTTCTGAGAATAATTAAATTTTAATATATTTTTTAAATAGCATCAATGGTGTTTTTAGATTTTGATGTAAAATTATGAGTGTATGAGTTTCATACTTGTTGCATGCGAGATATATAACCCTCCATTATCCCAGTTTCTAAATTTCTTATCTAATGATTCATTGCTATATTTAAAGTAATATATTCAGAAATGATGCGATAGCCTTAAATGGTGGATGTATGCGTAATTTTTTTATCGTAGAAAATTAATTGCTTTGTATTTAAATGTCAATAAATATTTTAATGCGTGATAAATACAAGTTATTTTTTTCTTTTAGCTCGGGACTAGGGATTGCAATACCGGTATACAGGGATACCGAGTACCGGTTATTTTGAGCCATTTGTACAGTTTTGTAATACCGGTATTCACAAGTTTAAATACCGGTTTTTCGGTATTTACTAGAAATTTTTTAATTTGTTTCTTATATTTTCAGGGATTTCCAACATAGCAAAATAATATACGTTTTTGTTTTAATGTTATAGTGTTAATTATTGCAACATGATCAAAATATATTATAAAAGAAATAATTTTACGCACACACATCCATTTCAGACAGGCGAAAATATTAAACGTCTTTATTCCACTCATTCCGTTGTACTTATTTTTTATTTTTTCCTAGCTGGTTCTACACATACACAGTTCTAAGACAATTCATTAAATCCATTATCTGATTTTTTTCATTGCCACATACAACAGATAAAAGACTTTTAATCTGAACTTAAAAATATAAGATATATATATATATATATATATATAAATTATTTCTCTGAGAAATAGAACTAAATATACTACTCCTAACAAAGTGCTCGTTGAAAGAGGAATAACATAGCCAAGCTTATCTGCCTTCCTTCATCCATCAACACCTGTTCCTACAATGTCTCCCTAACGGACGAAGTTAATTAGACTGTGAATATACAAAGTTAAACAATACAATCAAGAGAAGTTATAAAATACCTGAATCACCCAAGGCCAAAACTGTTCTATTACGTCTCAGAGTGATACTGCACTTGCGCAGGATTTGTAGTCTGATATTCGTATCTGAGCAAAAACCGAAATACAGAACAGAAATCAACTATATTTAAAACCATCTGACGAGAAATCGATTTGATTGAAGATAAAGAAATTAGAAATAAATACTTGTGGAAAAAGAATATCGCTCATTGCTAACAGTATCACCAACTAGCGTAGATGCTGAGAGAACGTTTTCGACAGCTGGTAATTTTTGCACAAAATTACGTTCCAGGCTTAATGACAATACAGTTGATGCATTATGTTTCTTAAGATCATATTTCAAAAATTTGTAATAGTATCACAGACTGAATAGTGATGTTTGCATTTTTTTGTGATTAAAATAAATAGGATGTTCCTTTATTTTTTGGGGGGATTTTTTTTATATACTGTTATAATTTTTAAGTTACAAATTATTTCTTGTGATATTTACACTCTCTAATAAAACTGGTAAGTAAAACAAAGAAACACTTGTCTTTTTTTTTCTTTTTCTAAAATTTCTATAAGTTTTAAGAAATACCAAATACCGGTATTGAACTTTTGGTCCGATATTGCAATCCCTACTCGGGACGTTTAAGTATCTATACATCTTAAAATACTAATATTTATAAATCAGCATTTTTTCTTTTTTCTAAAATTATTAGCTTACAAT
Source organism: Trichonephila clavata (assembly GCA_019973975.1). Classification (NCBI taxonomy): domain Eukaryota; kingdom Metazoa; phylum Arthropoda; class Arachnida; order Araneae; family Nephilidae; genus Trichonephila; species Trichonephila clavata. The sequence goes on from BMAO01036942.1 coordinate 38,301, forward strand.
TACAGTCGACTCTAGATAATTCAAACCTTCGATAATACGAACCTTTCAGGAATTCGAAGTATATGCTCAGTCCCTAGAAAAACTCTTGATATTTCGAACAAAACAATATATTTTGGTACACTCAATATTTCGAAGTAAAATCTGTGGCTAGCCAGACTACAACACGTGATAATTCGAAGTGATCTAATAAAACTCTCGACAATTCGAACACTCACTTGAGTTCTGTTTTCTCTACGTGTCTCCTCTGTAACACAGACCTTTTAATGACCATCTGTCTGCTACCCCTTCTTAATGTTATCTGTTTCCTCTGGCGAAAAGACACTTTTATTATTTTCATTTCTTTAAGTAGACAATAGACCAACCACACCTGTTGTCAGTAGTCCATTTCTTTCGTTTAACACTTTGCCTTGCTACATATGTGTTCAGAAAGGATGGTCCACAATTTTGAATAAGAGATGCGTAGATTCAGTATGAATGTATTTTTTTAATACAGGACTTTTAACTTCTGTATAATAAATACTTTTTAAAAATACTTTAAAATAATTTTATACATATGTACAATTGTTGTTTTATTATATAGTTTCAAATTTAAATGTGTTAGAAAAAAAATTATCTTCGTGTATTTTGGGAGTTTTTCCCTACCCTTCTTGATAGTTCGAAATCTTGATAATTTGAAATTTTTCATTGGTCCCTCCATTTTCAAATTATCGAAAGTTGACTGTATTTCAAAATCTTTTATATGTAAGAAAAATTAATTTATTAAGATATTTTTACGATAGGGAAAGTATATAATGCTTCAAATCGTTGAGTGTTCATTAAATAGCTAATAGAAAATGCATCTTCAACACTATCAAATCATATGTACATGATGTGGAACCTCACTCTTAAAAAAGGTATAGTTCTTGAATTTTAAGAAGGCAGAACTCTCAAAAAGATGAGGTAGAAAGTTTTCTTACTAAAAATTAAACGGATTTCCTAGTTCATGTCACCGAGAAGGAAAAAATATGAACTTCAGTGTTTGTACCAAAAAGAATAAATTAACAATTTAAAAGAAAATGACAGACACATGATCTTATATTCGTAACTCACAACTTGAATCCATTTAATGATATGATAGTAATTGGTGGCTTTCGTTTTGTACAAAGTGAAGATAAGGTACTTTTTCCGCAATAAGATTGTAAAAAGCAAATAATGAAGTTACATGCTTCCGTGCATTTTTCCTACGTGAAAAATATTAAAATGAATCCTTTTCTTTTAACATTACACTAGAATGATTTTAAAAGCTTTCTTAAGTCCTCAACGGTTTAACCGAAAAACCCAATTTAAAATAAAGATTACAAAACACTAATTTGATGAATTTAGCACAATAATTAATAATCAAGGGGGAAATACATAATAAGCACAATTTTAATTTTTCACAAATTTTATTATGTAGGAATGTAAAACTGAATGAATAAAAAATTAAAGTTATCAAATTACACTTGATCCTTTTATTTCAAAACTACGGATAGATTTTATTTTGCAATAAAATGACCAAGTTTTTGAATTCTCCTTTTTTATTATATACTAATGTATATCACTGGAAACAAAGCTATTCTTTTTCAAATATACATATATTTAAAAAGTGAATATTTTCCATTATTGAGTCATGTATGTGTTTTCATTGAAATATTTTTGTCGAAAGCACAAAATAAAAACTTAAAGAATTTTAATACAAGTTTAAGAGTTACTTTAAGGATAAACAAAAGTAATATTTAAACGCTTTCTGAGCCTTTGTGAACTGTCAGTTTAATAAATTATATTTTTGTTACATTTTTTAAATATTTATGTATTTTATATTTTTGAATTGTTGATATTTTTAGAAAAAAATTGAATATATATATTTAGTATTGATACAGCACAAATACTACGATACGATTGCACTAATCATTTAATGATCATTATTAAAGTTGAAAAGATAAACGACGAGTTTATGGTAGAAATACATTTATTTATACATAATTGACATATTGGGGGATTATTCTGCACCATACACATTCTTATGCTTGTTAAATTTCTTAGTTGATGAAAAAATTTAACTTTGCTGAAAATATTTTTTGCATTGTTTGTTTGATAGGAAAATTTATCTACTATGACAGATAAAATTCTACTTCAAAACTATTATATATAAGGAATTTTTGAAAGGAACTGAAAAATTCACTTTCAAAAGATAGTAGAAAACAAAGATTTAATTGATTAAGCATTAATTTTTAATTTTAAAAGCTATAACATACTTTTGATTATTTATATACTTTTATGTCTATTTTCAAACAATTTCTCCATAATAAAAGTTGTGCAAGGATTTTTTTTTCATGCATGGAGGGAGCAATGCGAAAAATAACGAGACAGAAAAATTAAACCGTAAACGAATATTCCTTTCATTACTCTTCCTGAAGTATCTTACTCCAATTTACTAAATATAATATCTTTAGTTTTAAAATAAAACTAAAAACCGTCCTCAGGTTAATGTTAAATCAATAAATTAAAGAAGCAATCTTTAATAAAGTTAAATTATAAAATTACGGCATGTTTCTTCAATGACGCTAGTGTGGGCCTTGACGTACTCAAGAATTTGTCTCCATGGCTCTTTTTTTGGACCTTGATCTTCCAATTAAATCTCTTTGTAGGCAGTCAACCCATCTGAGGTTGGGTTGAGCTTTAGGCAAAAAGTTTTCTTGTGTTGAACGTTCTTTGTTCATTCTAATAGTGTGGTCAGCCCATTTAACTCTTTGGATTTCATATATTTGACAACGCTTTCTTCCTGAAGTAACGATAGTGTTCTAAATTTGAGCGTTTGTGCAAATACCATCAATTTCAGCCTCCAAAAATAGCTCTTAGGATCCGACGCTTTAAGACACCAAGAGTATTTTCATCATTTCGTGTCATTGTCCAAGCATGATGATTATGTGATTATAAGTCTAATTAGGCATTTGTGAATAAAAGTTTAGTTTTTTCTTTTAATTAAGAATTTTCCTTTATTTCCTTCCTTGTTTTCCTTTTAATTAATCTGATTTTTAGAATATCATTTAATTTATATTTAAAAAAATTACTTTAACTATAGTACTGTTTAAAATATTGTCCGCCGTTAAACTTCTCCCATCTTCTAAGGCTGTTTAAAGTTCATACGCCCTAAACATTGCTCTCTTTCCTTACTAACTGTGATAAAGCAGCTGGGAAATACAACCTGAAAGTAAAAACCTTAAGAGATGCACAGAAGCGAAAGAATACTACAGGCGAATGAGACGGTTTCTTCCATTTCTCTTTCCCAAGTATCGGAAAACTGGAATAGCTGCACCCCTTTTGAATTAAATAACTACTCCTTCCCACCCCAAGTGAATAATTTCCTGTGATCGTGCAGAGATCGGGAAAGGGAAACGCAACATTGCGTGTGCAAAATTTCTGCTTCATGTGATATTTTGTAGTGATGAGAGTTTCTAGATTTTACTCGAGGGCTCCATATTGACGATTCTTGCAGGATCTTTTATACTTCATAACAGGCTCCGGGTGGACTTTGCGCTTCGTATGAAATGGGATTTGCGAAAGCAACGGAAGTGTAAAGTTTTGAAGGAGCTATTGAAGAGATTAAGTTCCATTGAATTTGGAAGAAACTACGAGACTTTAGAAGTTTTCAGATATCGACGTTGATTTATAATATGTTTTCAGCGTTCGTGAAATAGAAGCCATAGTAATATATTAGTTTTTCACTTCCTGTTTCTAATTTCAAGTGATATAAGTGATAAGTTTGATTCTTGTTTAGCACTATTCAGAAGTCTCATGTTTGAGTTGCGTTCTATACCAAGAATATTAATCTCAGTACTATCGGTAATAACATTGTTTCATTAATATGGTTAATAATAAAATGCTTTACACACATAATATTTTATACGTTTATTACAGTACATGCATTTGTTGAAGTTTTTTTTTAAAGCAATTATTAAAAATTTAAACTTATATCAAAGATTACTATTCTATCAAGAAAAAGTTGTTTATATCGGATATGATTCCTTTCTTAACAATGGTTCAAATTTCATAAAGTGAAGTGACCACAGTAGCCTTGTGGTCATGGTTACAGACTCGTGGCCGGTTTGTCATCAGTTCTACCCAAGTTCCACTGAAGACCCCTAACGCGTACAGGAGATGATGCATGCTAAATCCTTCGAGGTTGAAAGTCCTCCTGTTGGTAGGACGAGGAAGAATTTTAGAGTGAGAATATCAGCTCAGAGAGAGTTGTCGTCCTCATCGCTTGACCATAGTTGAAAATTACGAGGTCGGTCGCCAATAGCTCTCGTGTCACCTTATAATGCGACACAAACTAACTCTCACTCAATCATTAATAAAATGAAAATTTGGTTTTTGAGTCCCTTTGTGTTTAAATACATACAATTTTTGCTGTGTTTATTGAAAGGTTTAAAAAATGAATATTATTTTAATAATTAATAATGAATAAATTGCAAGGTTTATGAATCAAAACTAATAGGTACAATATCATTTCATTTCAATTATTTTCATTCTAAATAAAACCAATAACTAATCAAAAATGTTTTGAAATGTCTAAAATGTTGAAAATACTTCTCAATAATTTTTTTTATAATGAATATGTGCAAAGTAAGTGAGATATAACACATATAAACTATATTAAATAAAATTGTCTGAGGTGCACAAATTATTGTACTGATTATCTGAACTTCTTAATTTTCGCCATTATTAAAAAATCGGTGTTTTTTGGATAGATACTTTCAATTAAAATTTATATTGTTTATAAATATAGATTTTGGTTTTATAATTGTTATCATTAATTAATTTCTGTAATAATTCAAATTATAAATTATTGCATAACACAAATGCTTACATATAAAGTATTTGATTGAAAACTTTAATGTGTTGTTTTTAATTAATACAAAACAACGATTCATATAAATTAGGCTTTCATAATATGCTAAGTATAATTAAAAATGTGTATCAAGTGAGTTCTAAATATCTCAAAGTCTTGGTATTGAAAGGAATATAACATTCAAAAAGGTTTTCTAATATGCTTATTTAGAATTACAGGTAGATTCAGAAAGAGAGGGGCCAATTTTAAAAGACTATAACTATTTATGGTAAATTTTAATCGCTTTACTGCCATTAATATTTTAAAAATGAAATATTTAAATTACTAATCTAACTATTTTTAATAGTGGGAGTAAATTATGGCTCCGAAATTAGATCCTCAAACCCGAAACAAAATTTTACAGCTTTTGAAGGATGGTTGCTTTAATTCTGTTATAAATAAAGCATTTAAAAATCAGAAAAGACATTTTTCTATTGGATTGCTATTAAAACTTCGAAAAGAAATAAAATTTTGCTGGTAATCAAAAGCTCCAGGGGAAAATATGGACAAAGGAAGTCCTTGGTGAAAAAGAAAACATGAAGCTGAAAAGACTTATCGCTGTAGAAATGCTCTGCCTAAAAAACCTTAAGCTAACTAACTACAGGCATCGCAATTGACAATTTGTCATCAGGTAACGAAAATTGGCCATGAAAAAGCGAATAAACACGTTTGTCATCAAATGTCTGCAACTTTCTTGGTCTCTGCATTTAACGTTACGCATAAGTACGTACAAAACATGGAAAATTTCGGATGAAGCACTGCTTCATTCACAACAAAACGAAGATACAGTATATTTCACACTAAAAGCGTCGCAAAGACTCAGCTATTTTGGAAAAGGCAAGTTGGCCAACAGATGTTATGTTATGGATGGGAATGTCCTCTCAAAGCTTAACAAAACCATTTTTTGTAGAACCAAAGGCTAAAATTGATGCTAAACACTATCAGAATAAAGTTTTGAAGCGCATGATTAAAGAAGGTAAGCGTCTTTACCCTCAAGAAAACTTATTTTCCCCCAGGATCCTGCAGCAAGTCATACTGAAAAATCAACCATAAAATGGTTGAAAGATATAAAAAAAAGAATCCCTCCCCCCTGAGATGGCTATTACTATTCCCTGATTGTGATTCTTACGATTATTTTTTAAGGGGATACTTAAAAAGCAATTAAATGGACGTACAGAAAGAACACTTCAAAGGCTTCAAAAAGCAATGAAAGAGGACGTTGGAAAGTACCCTTCAAAAATGGTTGAAAAAGCTCCTTTGCCTTGGCCTAAGCGCTTACGTCAAATTATTATGCTAAAGAAAACCATATTGAAAATTTCTCATGTAAATAACTTAATTCAATAAAAATTTATGATGCTCTGAATTTAGTCACACTGTTTTTGAATCAACCGGTGTTAAAATGTATCAGTTATTCAAAAGTTTTCGTTTATAGCTAAATATTGTGATAAAACGGTTCCATAATATTGTCAAATTGCTTAACTTTAAATGCTAAAGTAATTAAAGGATTATATAAATTCTGCGGATGAAGATTTTATAAGCATTTACTTAAAGTAAATTTAACAAGCGTAAAAAATGTATAAATAAATATATTAATTAGAAAATTGAATATACATAATAAAAAACATCTAATTACACTTTAAAAATATTAAACTCATTATGACTTAGGAAAACTCTAACGATTGAAAACAAAACGTAATCTAATCCATTAACAAAAGATTATATTATTGAAGTGGCAACATGAATACAAGCTAGAGTTCAGATTTTGTGATGGTGTAAAAAAAAATTCGAATTTTGTATTCGTTTTAATGTATTTATAAATCTGAAATATACAAAATATATTCAACTAAAGAGTTTTTAAGTAACATGCTTCATAAAAAAATGAACTAGTAATATCATAAATACAAAAAGAGCCAAGACATATATTCATATACAATAGCATTTCTAGAAATAATAAGTAATACTTTTCATAAATAATTTAATTAATGATTTATTTTATCGTTAAACTTTTTAAAATTTTGGGGAATAAGCATAAAGAAGCTCGTAATTTGTAATGCTGCATAAATAACAAAATAAATAAATAAAAATTTTAAGAATCTATTCGTAATACCAAAGAGTGAGATTTTTTGCATGTACAATTTGTTTAATAATAAAAATAAGATCGAAGAACATATAGCGATATTAACATAAACTATACAATATATTTCAATTTTGTATGATTATTTAATATCCAATGCAGAATGTTCTGTATTTATGCAATACTTTCTTTAAAAAATGTTTGGAAATTACTTAGTTACTAAAGCAAGTACAAAGCATTTTTTAAAGTAAAATCTTTCATAACATTTGACAAATAAAAATTATTTTGGAATGAATAATTGAAAAACTGGTTTTTAAAATTTCAAAAAAGTTTAAAATTTAAACTATATATTCAACTTTCAATTTTCCTTTTTAACTTGTATTTCTTTGACTTTGTATATTTTGTTTGTTTTAGCTTCTTTCTGTTCGTGCGATACGAGTGATACAAGCGAATTTTTCTACTTTCTTTTACGAAATTTCTGTCTTGTAAGTTGAGAAGACTGAAGTTCGTTTTGATTCTCAAAAATGCTTTTCACTTTGAAATTTATGTAAATTAATGTCGTGAATTTTTATATTCTTGACACTTTAACACACCCATGAAATTTCAGAGCATAGAATTATGCAAAAAAAATATGAATAAGAATTTTTACTTAGAAAGGCCGAAAAAGTCTACGCAAAGCAATTTTAGGTAAAAAAAAGATTTTCCTCAACATACGATGTTTCAGTGGTAAATCTTGCACCTGAATTTTACGCTTATACTCTTTCCACTTTTGAAAAATTGCAATAAGGAAGAAAGAGTCCCATCACTTTAATGCGTGCTATGAAATCCATTTACATTTCTATATTATATAAAACAACGTAAAAATGTTTAAATCTATAAATTAAAAGACATTTTTTTAGAATTTTATGATAAGTACTTGATTTTGAAAGGTTTTTTAAAAAATCACCCTTTTAAAGTGTTTACAATGTTTTTTCCTAAAAGTAGTACCTATTTTAAAAAAAATTATTGCATGGTTCGTGAACGTATAGTAAAATTTATTTTTTAAAAGTAGAATTTATGTCAACAGTAAACAATTGTTTGATGAAAAAATTAATTCAAAAAGATTTGGAAGAATGCAGTTTTTCTTTAACTTAAAACGTAAAAAAATGATTAAATATAAATTTGTAATTAAAGAGGAAAAATTAAAAGTTATTTTCAATTGCCCCAAATATATTTTCATTTCTGTCATAAAATATTTTTAAAACATCCTGAGATACGTTTTCCTACTAAATTCTAGTTATGTAGCTTCAATAAACTAAAACAAGCTTGCTTTTAAAAAAAATTCTTGGATATAATTATAAATTTGCACTGTCTTAGGAGAATATTTGAATTTCAACATACTATGTAAAGTATTTTTTACAAATAATGTAGAAGACAGCTATTCTTTTCACTAAATTTAAAAGCATATTTCATTTAAAAAAAAAACTATGAGAAATAATCACCAAAACGAATACTTTATTTCTTAAAATAGTAGAAAAAAAGCATTTATTCATAAGATCATTAGAAAAGAGTCATGTTCCCAAATATATATGCAAAAAATATTTTTTTTAAATTTTCTTATGATAATCTAAAAAAGTATGTTAGCATCTAATATCTCACAGCTTTTTGCATATACTTCAAATAAATGTTTTTAAATTTTTCACTAAAGGTTTTAAAAAAGCTAACAAGTTAGTTGTTTGCGAATAAAAAGAATCAACTTGCACTTTTTATCAAATTCCCCATCCTCAATTTTTTAAGAAAATAGTTTTATGGTATTCTATACTTTAAACTCTCTCTTTCAGGAGGTAGCCATACTACAGTCACCATACATATAAGACTCAATTTACCGAAATGCATTAAAATGCTTTATACAGAATAACGTAATCTATTTTCTCATCAGGTACATTAATATGAAAACAAATTTAATCCCTGTTCCAATCATGGAAGAGGTACATGTACGTCATGCTAGATAACCTTACGAACTTCATCACCAATCTTCTCCTCAGATATCCTACTTGTTAGTGAAGTAAGTCGCTAGGCCTGATTTTACCTACGTCACTATCAACAGATTTAGATTGACGGTGCTCTGGTTTCCTGATTACACCAATGTTATTAATGTGATACGTGCTTTGATTCGCCTAGGCGTTGGATATGCATCTTGCACATTGAAGCTGGATTTCAAGTATCAGGGAATTTACACGTGTTCAAGATGAAGAGATATCTTCCAGGTGTTGGAATTATGAGTACAGACTGTTGGAAGATTATAAGGATTAACATTAAATTGAAATGAGGATATAGAAAGGAATCCATCTATTTTTCTAAATATTTCTATGTAAAATCTCACCTCTAAAATGTAATTTGTATATAAAACTGTTCATTATCAATCTTTAATCAAAAATGACTTTAACTTTCAAAATTATACTGTCGGGATAAAGATTTATCCATAAGAATTTATTGGATTGTAGCTTGATTCAAATGAAAATACATTTTTGTTTGAGATTATTGAATTATCTTAGAAATGTGTAATCAGAAATGTTCAGGAAATTATGGAAAATAAATTTTTTAGATCACTGAGGCAATTAAGAGCGAGACACTGTTTTCTGGAAAATTTAAAGCTATTTTGCTTAATCAGCTTATCTGGAAGGAACGTTTCTGACACTGTGAACAATTGGCAATTAATCTGTAATTATTTGCTTTATTTTCTTAGTTATTTGTTTAATTAAAATTATATTTCACTTATAAATTAAAATTCTTAGAAATAATGGAATAAAAATAGCAAAGTGATTAAAACGCAAATGATTTTCTTGTTTTATGAAGTATATATACAGAAAAATAGAGAAATTTGGTAACAACTTGAACTTTTAACCATTTATTATTATCTAATTAATATCTAAACACTGAAAAAGGAATCACGACAGAAAAATTCAGCTCTGGTTCAACTCCGGGTATTTATGTTCATAATGAACAAAATGCCAATTTTAACCTGATTTAGTGAAGAACTATTCTTATTATGGCAAACAAGAGTTCTTGTTAAAAATGATAATGTAATTATATTTCCATTTCATAATCAATTATCGGAATACATTTATTTTTTAAAAAAATTATGGAATTAATTACAAATAATGTTATTTGCAGTTTTTTTACATAATAAATGTGTAATTAAATCAATAATGAGAAGTTAACTTTTTTTATCAACATTGTGTATGCAAGTACCACAAACATTATTTCATTTGAATACCAAATTTTTCCTTCAGAGAGGAATGCCATCAATATTATTCAAATTTGTGACAAAAGCACAGATTATTTCCCTGTTATTTGCTATACTGATGGCAGTAAAATTGACGGCAGAGTTAGTTTCGCTTTTGTTGTGTACAGGAATGGTGTTGAATCCGAGCAATTTCAATGTAGAATTCGTGATGAATGCACAGTTTTTGTAGTTGAACTTTTATGTTTTTAATCTTCGCCATTAAATGAATCACTGAACAAAATAGTGTCATCTCAGAATACTTCATCTGTACAGACTCTCTTTCCTCTTTGGATTCTCTTAAGTGTATTTCCTCATCTAACAACATAATCGTCGGAATCCAAAAGCAACTTAAAAGCCTAAAAGATAAAAACATCACAATAGATTTTGCATTTGTTCACGGACACAGGCGTTTTTGGAAATGAGCGGGCCGATTGGATCAGCCAAGCGCAAAATTGACATTGCCGATAATTTTCCGAAATCATTTTACAAGAAGATTATGAAAGAAAGAATGGTGGAATCTTGGAACCAAGAATATCTCATTCCAAATAAAAGGAGTTTAACAAAGAAATTTTTTCCAACCGTTAGTAAGAGTATGTCCTTTCAATTATTTTTATAATAATTACAAAATAAACCGATTTCTAACTGGTAATGGCAACTTTAAAAGCTACTAGAACAAATTTAATTTAGCTCCGTCATATTCATGTAATTGTGATATTGGTGGCGAAAAAAATATATAACAAATGATCCTTTTATGTTCCGTTTGAAAAAGAACGAAACATCCTAAGTTTAGCTTTCAAAGGACTTAATATAAATTGGTCTCCGAATCTTCAGCAACTTTTTTCAGTCATAAGTGTTTTTAAAAGGTTCTGTGAATTTGTTGTAAATATTTGTAATCCTTCATAACCTCACAGGATTTTTTTCCTTCTTTCATTTGTAATGAGTGATTGATACTTACTTCTGAAAGCCCCGTGTGATAATTTGTGGTGCACGGAGATTTTATACTGGTTTTCCATTTAAAAAATATTTAAAATTTTAATGTATTGTTTGTTGTTGTTGTTTGTTGTTTCAAATCTTTTGGAGCAGGAAAGCCTACACCAAGTTCATTGACCTTTCCGCATAAGAATGCCACCAAGCAGGTCTTGATCTCCAAACAGCTGTCCCAGGGAAATGTGCCAGCAGTCCAGAAGATAAGAAGGAGAAGCACGGAGAGAGAAGGGACAGGCAAAGTAAAAATTTACCAACTGCTTAAAGGTCACACAGGTGACCACTTCTAAAGCACGCCAATGCTGTTTGAAGAGCTCTGGATCCCCTGCACTGTAACGATAGACCAGGACTCTTAGCTACGTACCAGTGGTGAGCAGGAGGCTTTCGCCAAGTCAGATTCATTTTACTTTGTGGAGGGAATGAATTTCAGAGTGGCTCAAGACAGAGGAACTGGAGTTAGGGAGATCACAACCCCTACCAGCCCCTACCAGCTCATCAGCAGCCTCGTTCCCAGGCACACCCACAGGCGATGGTATCCACTGAAGACACACTTGTTTCCTCTGATTAAGCCTAGCCAATTTGGGTATAATATCTAGACCAGTGCTGTCCATGATCTTTGGCCAATTCTTCAGATATTGGATGGAGCTTCTGCTGTCTGTCAGTATCCAGATATTGTCCTTATTAGAGTTGAGAGCATGATCGAGAGCACCACTAATAGCGATGAGTTCCGATCTAAAGACGGAACAGTGGTCAGAATTCTTGATGCTGATTTTAACATCACTCCCAGGAGTGTTACTAAATATACCACTCCCTGCTCTACCTGTATCCGAAAGACTACCATCTGTATAAATAATAAAGGCTTGATCGGGTAGGTCATTTATAACTTCAAGTGCCAGATGTCTGAGTAATTCCGGATGGCTGCTATACTTGGGGTGTACTGATCAATAATTCCTCCCGGAATTCAACATGATTAAAAGAATCAATGGGTGTGATGCAGCTAAAAGGTGTCGATGTTTCAACATTGAAATCTATAAAACCACGTTTCCACATGTAATTAAGGGGACTGTCTCGCTTTAATCGTTGGTTACTTGTACAGTTTAAGATGAAAGAAGAGGTTCTATTAAAGGAGCCAAAGCTTTTAATTTTATTGAAATATCTATATGAGTTGACTCAGAGGTTGGATGTCTGCCTCGTACAGAACTATGTCAGTAGGGCAACTATATCTAAGGCCCGTGATGATCCTCGCAGCATTGAGCTGCACTCTTTCCAGTTTTTTCAAGTTAGTAGTAGATGCTACTTGAAAGATTTGATATCCATATTCAAGGACTAGGCGGATCAAGGTTATGTAAGAATTTCTAAGCATGGAGGCGTCTGAACCCCAGTCTCTTCCAGAAAGATATTTTAATATCCTGAGTATCTTTCTTGCTTTATCGGCTATTTTCTCAATATGTTTACTGCAGTTCACTTCCGGGTCTAAAGTGAATCCAAGATAGGTAGGGTATTTACTGCATTTCAAGCGTTCACTCATTAGGAAAAGCTTAGAAGAGTAGTTGTAAAGATGCCTATTAGTCGTGAAGAGACTGATTGTAGACTTTGAAGTGTTGAAAGTAATTTTGTGATTTTCTGCAAACTTCTGAATATTTACTAGGGATCTATTCAACTATGATTCTAATAACATATTTTTTACTTTCTAAAATGTTTAAAATTGTATAATCTTTTGTTTGCAAACAATTTTCATACAAGTGTTATTTCAATATTTAAAAATAAATTGTCACTTATAACCATTATGGGGTCTCAGGGGTGTCAATTTTGTCTCGAGGGGTGAAAATATAAACAATTTTCTCAAACAGGTATACTTCTTTTAAATTTAAATTAAATAATTCGAATCTTTTACATATTTTTACAAATGATTATGGTTTCAAAAAAGTACAAAATTTTTGAAATATAATTATAATTTAAAAAATTATAAGCATATGCAAGTAATAAATAATTTTGTAATAAATATTAAATAATGTTTGCGTTGCGCTCGCTACTTTCTAAAATAGTAGCCTTTGATGTATAAAACTTTATAGAATTATAAAATGTATGATACTCAAAGAATAATATATCTTTTGTATTTCAAAATATTTGAAAAATATTGAAATCTTTAAAAAAATTTGAAAATATAAATTTTTATTTTAAAAAAAATATAATTTATTATTCTATTTATTTAAAAATACTTCGGTGTAAAAAGGATACATTTAACTTTATAAATCAATTTATTGCTAGCAATTAAAGTTACTACTTTAGAAAATAGCCTGCTCATCGTAAAACTTAATTAATATTTCTTATAGAAATATTTCTTATTTTCATATACTTATAATTTTTAAAATTATGATTATATTTTAAACATTTTACACTTTTCTGAAGCCCTATTTCCTTATAAATAATGTGTAAAAGATTCGAATTATTTAATTTTAATTTCAAAGAGTTATATGTATTTGAATATTATTTATATTTTCAGCCCTCTAGAGAAAGTTAACACCCCTGAGATCCCTTAATATGGAATTTTATTTAATTTCAGAGTATAACTAGTATTTGGGGAGATACTACATTACATACAACTTCAAATTTGAACAACACTTTGTTAATTTAATGAAATAAAGTATCCAAATAAATATAGAAAAATACGGAAACAAAGAGAATAAATTAGAAGTACGAGTAAATAGAAAAAGTATTTATGCAGTTGAAAAATATATATTTTTATTTTTGTATGTTTATATTAAATTTTCATCATTCTAAACATCCATAAGAATAGAGTAGGCATTGTTCATATAAGAAATTGCTTTGAATAGAGCATTAATTCAAAAATCACAAAAATGATAAATAATATAATTTTTTTTCTTCAGTAGAATGACCAAATTATTATAGTGTATTTAATTATCTGTGGTATATTGTGATAATAAAATAAAAATGTATATCTTTATAGTTTATTTTTCAGAAATATCTGCAAAAGCCCTTACAAAAATTATTCAGTCAATAAAAAATCAAGTAGATGTAATATAAAAATGAAATAAGTACAATCTTTTTGTATTTGATAAATATTACATTATGTGAGAAAAAGATCATGATATTACTTTATTTTAAAAATAAATATAAACATAAAGAAATACATTTGGATTTGATACATCATAATATAATTGTTTAATTATTTAATCCTGATACTTATTAAAAACATTTTTATGTTATGTTTATTCTGTAAACAAAATGCTGCATGTGGCAATACTTTAAAAATTAACTGTTCAAATGTTCAAGCTTTAACTTTTAATTTTTTATATTTTTATTTAATTTCTAAATATAAGCATCTTAATGAAATGCTTAAGTGCAAAATATAAAGCAATAAAATCCTGTATTAATCAGTATTTTCAATTCAGTCTAATATATTACTCTTTGAAGCTCTTAATTTGACAAATAACATTTTCTCTGCTTCGCTTCCACAGTTGCGTAAATAATCTTTTATAAAACTATCAAATATCGCAAAATCATTCATAATTAAACGTATGAAAATAGTTCGTATAAAATTTAAAGATCTTTTTCACTTATTTGTTTTAGTATACATATCATAATTCGTCATTAAACAATATACGGCATCATTTCTCAATTCATAACCATTTAGCATTTTCTCAATATAAATTGAGAAAAAAAAATGGTTCCTCCATTTTATTCTATTCGAGATTTATTGAAGCATATATTTATAATCTAATATGAATTTTTCATTTCCTATTCTAGAGAAAAAATGAAATGGAAGATAAAAAGGGAAACGATGTTTCCCCATCATTCAAAATTTATGAAATTTTCCGGTCCCCAAATTTTATTTTACATTTTTGATTCTTTTAAAAAACAAATGAATTCAGAGAAAATGATATTGACTTTGTTTTGAGAAGAAAATATGTTTCTTGGATGTGTGAATACGAGAAGGCTGAGAAAAAAAATTCAATTTGTTAGGTTGAAATTTCATCTAGATTTGAAATGAAAGGATTTTCTTGAATAAAAGAAATCGCTGTTACTTTGTATGCTTTATTCAAATAAGATTTTAAAGTTTCGTTATAAAGCAGTCTATGTCAATAGTCTGAGTTCGCTAAAAGAAGACAATTTGTTTTTTTATAACTTTTTCAAAACGTGTAATAAACTTTCTTTAGATCATAGAAATAATAATTAACTAAAACACGTTAAGAAATCGAATGCATTTATTTTGAAATAGTTCAGTCTAGAAAATATTTCAAATACTTTTAAAAGTTATTTTCAAATTCAAATTATTTATTAAAACATTTAAATGCAGATGTAGAAGGTACTTATTTTAATAGAATTATTTTAAAATAAAACTAATATTAGTTGAAAAATGATTTTTCAGTGATATTACATATTTTTACCGAACAAAATTAAACCGTTTAATTGATAGCAGATTTAAATAAAATCAACGGGTCTTCAATTTGAATCTGAATTTATACAAGACTATGTGAATGGATAAAATAGAAATTTCGTGTTTCATAAACATTTCATCATTTCAAAGAACTTTAAAAAATAGCTTTTTATAAACATTTACCAAATTCATAAGTAAATGCTTCAACACAATCCAAACAAAATGTGTTAGTGTCAATTAAAATAAAATAGAGAACGTGTCATTGAATTTATATTTAAACATATTTGTATAATGTAAGAATCAATAATTTAACCCCTTAAGTCAGGGAAGGGCATTAAGTTGGTCGTGATCAAACGGTAGATCGGCAAGATATTCTGAAGTGTCCGCCTTTACTGAGATCCAGGACGCGCGTAGTAAAAAACTTTTATGGAAAAACGACGTAAACTGGACTGGAAAACTGGCTTTTTGCAATCGATGCGATTGACCTGCCTGAGTGAATATGCATTTTCAACAATGAATATAATTAAGACAATATATTGTTCCCATTTCACAGATGACCACTTAGAATCCAGTGGCAAGCACGTTTCTTTTGTTGAGTAGAGACTCACTTAGAACGAGCAGTTAGTAATTATATACAGACATATAAAAGACTTGCGGTCACAGTATGTAGACTAAATCTTCTACTGACTATAACTAAGAGAACTAAATTTGGTGAAAATGACCTATTTCTTAATGCATTTTAACATGCTTGATATTAAAAGAATCATGTGATAATATTAAATTTGTGGGTATTATTATTATGTTTGTATCTTCCGTTTTGCTTTAAACGAGGTCTAAAGCTTAATTTTTTAAATTGTAGTTATTTATGTAAGTGCATATTCTGTATTTGATATTGCATAATATAAATATTGTTAACATCTTTTTAGCTCACCACACCACTAAGTGAACCGCAACACCTTAAAAAAATTAGAAGTAGACCACACCATGTAAAAGTCTGCCCATCCCTGCCTTAAGTGGTCAATTTTTACTCCAAAATGATAAAAAAGGGCATATTTGCTATTACATATAACTAAGCATAATACTTAACAAAATGCGATATAATGGAAGAATTTTATTTAATTTTCAATTTTAAAGTGTTTTTACACTATTTTTTATTTTATAACTGCAGCACACAAAAACTCCTAAATGTTTGCTTTTCATAAGTACATTCTGCATGCAATGAAGAACGTATCTTAAAAGAATTTCTCTCATACTTACAAACAAATTTCATGTCCGTACATATTTTTCAAATTTTTGAGGATTTGGTGGTGAGGGGGGTGCATATATACATGTACACACAATGTGAAGCATAGTATAATACTCAGTCTTACATAGCAATAGGATAATATCGGTTTTTTTTATCTTTCCAATTTCAATCCTTCTCAAGCAACAAATTGCACAGTGCCTTGCCAATCCCTGTTCTTTACCGAATATTTTCAAGAATCTAAATTCCAGCTTTCTATGAAAAATTCTCACCTTCCCCACAATGAAAATCCCGAATGAGAAGTATTTCAGTATCATGGAAAATTGCATTCATAAAAACATCAGCACTAATGATCTCCCAACAAGAGTTAAAAAATATGTGCAAATCAAAGATAGAAAGAAGAAAATTCCAATGCCCGTACAAACCTGTTTGCTCATTGTACGAGCAAACAGGTTGTGGCCAGCTTTCCATATGCCGTACGATTTAAGGGCAAACCAGTTAAGGGGTTAAGATTATTTCCCAACTAGAAATTTCCGTTTTCTTCAGTGTTAACGTATACTCTACATATGTTTATACAGAGAGGATTTGATTAATACCATCTTAAATAAAATAGAAGTAAAGAAAGAATGACATATAGAAAATGACAACTTTATATTGTATCTTCGCCCACAGAACTTTGATATTTTATTAGTAAGTTCACAAAAGTAGCAGAGAGTTATCAAACCTTGGTTTTGAATCTTGTTACCACCAAAGGAAGTTTGGAGGATTGATGGGTATTATGCACTACACTCTAAATTGCTCATGAGGATTGCGTATGGAAGGTATATGAAGGAAGTGAGTGTATGAAGTAACAATTTATCTGATTTTATAAAGGTATTGTGAAAAAAAGTTCATTTCATTAAAAATTTAAAATACATTAAACATAAAATTTAAGTTGCGCAAATAAAAATAGCTTGTAAAAAATAAATTTGCATAATAAGTAACAAAATTATGCTGCAAATTTCCTAAAGATGTGCATTGTACCTTGTAGGCTTCATCTTATTCTAACAAACTGCACAGGTTTCCATCCGAAATGAAACACCGAGAAAGACGAGATATACCAACGTCAAATTTATTTAACAGATAACACAGTACGAAGGGGAAATGTTTTTTGTATACACACTTCCTTCTGCGAGATGTGAAAGATCATGAAATCAATATCAGAGTGTTTCTACAATGGCTGGAAATAATCACTTTTACGTTCTTCTGTCTTGAATGAAAGAGACTTTTAGTGTCTTGTTTGTTATGGGTGCTTATCTCTTTCTCATAGTAACAAAACTGTTGAGGTGCAGTAACGGGTGATGTATTTCAAAACAGTCGTTAGCGAATAAGTAGGACGAAGAAGGAATCTTGAATGTTGTACGAATCATATAATCATGTAGTGTTTTGTTAGGATGGGGTTGCAGGCAAGTTCTGAACGTAAAGACTCCAAACTCTTCAAGATATAATGCTTACATGATTATTATATCAGTAATACGTACTGGGGTTGTGAAAGTGGAATCCAATGCAGCCTAAATTATAATACTCAGTACATGATCGGCATGGCAGTTCGAAAGGCAACAATTAATTTGACCATCGTGGTATTTCAGGCAAAAACGTGATTCTTTCGTATAGATAATGTCGTGCAATTCCGTTGCTTATGTTTAATGTTACAAGAAACCATTGAAAACGTTGTGACGGATCTATACGGTTCCTTCTATTAACCTCTGGGGGAATTCTTTTGGGCCATCATTTTTTCAATCAACATTCTCTGAAGACAGAAAGCGTGATTATGCAAATTAATTTAATACATATATTCTTTATTCGCGAGCATGGAAGTTAATTAAGTGAGAATATATTGGAAGTGAAGTGAATTGATGAGAAGTGAGGTAAATCGGTAGTGAAACGAATACGTAAATAGTGTATGAAGCGAGAAGTTGAATATTAAGAAAGTGCTTAGTTAAACTGTTGGAGCCGTGTTAAAGAAAACGCAAGGATTAGAAGACCACAAGAGTTCAGGTACTGTAATCAAGTAGAAGTTAGAGAGTTAAATTATTAGTTGGGTTATTAATAAATAAGCTGTGCACAAAGTTATCTTAGAAATAGATCTGCATGATTGAATATATTCTCCCCACGCCATCTCGTCTCACCTCCGTTCTCTGACTGATTAAAGTTATCTTATTTAGAGTGTTATTTGTGTCTGAGTTGAATATAGTGATAAATATATAAATAATTGAAGTTCATTATGTCGCCTGATCATTTAGTTCCTCCCACACCTCTAGCCGGGTCACAGGGAAGAAGAGGGATGTGAATTCTTTATAACGTAAACACCAGTAGTTTTAAAACTGAGAAAATAACAGTTATCAATGCATTATGGACATTTCACTGTGCTACAAACAAATTCAAATAATAAGCGTCGGCATCTATTGCTATGCATCACACCTTATTTGTTGCGATACGGTTCTTGATGTGGTAAAGTATCCGTCACTGCCACGCGCTTAATATGCTTTTCATGTAGTGTAGTGAGGTGGCGAAAATGTGTTGTAATCCGAGACGTAGGTCAATGTTTCCTCCAACCGCGGTCAATTACAGACCCTCATCATTGTTGCTTGTTTACATTCAACATATGCGCCGATTTTCGTATTTCTCTGATAATAGCACTTTTTGTAGCATTACGGCACCCAAAAAGGTGCATTTACGCTCAAATACTAACCATTTGCAAATTTTATTGTGGTATAAGTGCGGCGAAAATTTCCCATGATTTGAATGCCTCCTTAAAGGGTTTACATTTTAGGTGGCCGTCAGTGTATAGAATATTTGTACATATCACTTTAAATAAAAATCTAAATATATAAAAATGGATGTTTGTATATATGACCTCGCTTCACACGAACACCGTTCAACCGATCGCTTTAAAAATGGCACGTATATGTATTTTTTGTGGAGAAGGTTTTTGTGCTATCCTCTTGTTGCAGCTTCTCACCAGGTAGCACTACAGCATATCAACTTTTTCACCGATTAATTAATCGCCAAATTGCCAAATTGGTCACCAAAAATAATACCAACTTTTCACTACGTTTCCATTGAATATAATGTAAGTAACGATGTTGCTTGCGAATATTGCAATTTTAACATAAAATAAATAAAACAGAAAGTATTATTAAAGTATTACACATCCAGATGTAGCTTATTTACACTATTTTAAGCGTTCATTACACAAAATTTATAACAATGTGTTACTTTTGCTGAACAGAGATGAGCTAAGGAAGGCGTTTTCAAAAATTGACTCACAAGAGAGTTACAGGCATTATAAATTTAAAAAATCATTTTTATCAGCTATTACATCTACAGACATATAATTTAACGAATATGTTTTTTTGTTCAGCTGAGATATGTAAAGGCTTTTTTTTTTGTTTAATTTGAAATTCACGAAAAATTAACTCATTAAAACTTTATTTTTCTATCTGTATTGTTTATTTTTTTAATTCACCCGTGCAAAAAACGGGTATACTAAATATATATATATATATATATTACATTACAGGTACCCACAAGGTGCATCTAAGCTTAAATACTAACCATATGCATGTCCATTGCTGTACAAGTGCGGTGAAAACGTTAAAGGGTTTAAATGGGGTTAAATTTTTGGGTGGTCGGTGGTGTTTGGAATAAAAAGAAACATATGTGTCTGTGCTCATATTATACATAGATTATTATTATTATTATTCCATTTATCGTTGTTGTGTATATATGTATAGTATTTATGCATTTGATTTTACGTAGTAGAAGTATAGAAGAAAAAAAAGGGTAGCATATTAAGATAGCTCTTAACTTCCGTGTATCATACCAATCACTAGCTTTCTGATTTACACAGTGGCAGCATATAGAGGAGGAAGAGAAACATTATGCCATAGCTTTGCTGTCGTAAAGGGATTAATAGAAAATTTGCTAGTACGAAAATTTCAGAACTAAACGGTGGAAATACTATACTCATATAAATCAAACGTTTTTGGAAAATTAAGTTCTAACTCATATTTCTGCTAAAGTGCAAATTAAAATTAACACTTTAGTAACAAAAATCACTAACAATATTTGAAGTTACACGTCATACTTGAAATATATATTAGTAAAGCAATAACTTGCAAACTTTGAGAAATATTCTGCTTTACTTAGTAAATGATAATTTATATATTTATAAAATATTTAATAAAAAAAAACTAAGATTTTTTAAGAATGAGAAATCAGATTACTATTAATTTATAAATTCTTCTCTTAATACGTAGTTCATGAATCACACTATTTTATATTTCTAATTAAATGTAAAAAATTCTCATTTAAATGTTTTTTAACATTATTTAAAGAATCTCTCTATTTTTCAAAAGGAATTCTTTCACGATGTTAAAAAAAGATTTTGAAACAAACACAATCGCAAAATAATTAGCATTATTGTAAAATAACTCATAATTATCATGATGAATTTGATATAGAATTACTCTGTTATCATCAATTCAAATACATTTCATTTCAATCAATCAACTTCTTGTGCATAAATATTACTATTTTACGCTCATGTACTATAAGCCTAAATTGCTTTTTAAAAATATATATATTTATATGTTAAAAAAAACAATTCACATCGAATATTAAGAATTTAGTGATATAGTCAAATATATGTATTTGTATCATGCAAATTTATATATTAATATTTTCATTTTTCATGAAATGGTTTTTTTTCAAAATTTTGTTTCTATTTTTCAAATATCAGTTAAATATATATAGAGATAGCATTTATCATAATTTTAAATTTTATGAGTATTTTTTCCTTTAAAGAGCTCTTCAGAGGCTTATTTAATTTCCTTGGCTTCAACTATTTCATTATAAAGTTTTCATTTTTAACATTTTCAGAGTTAAAATGTTAAAATCTTTTTCAGTAAAAAACTAAATGTAAAAATTAAAGCAGTTAAGATATTTTTTTAGAAGTAAACTTCAAAAACGTAGAACGACTCTAAAAGTGACGCTGCTGATTGAAAACTGCGGGGCTATAAGTTTTCACAGCATACCAAGACCCAGAGGCAAAATACTTCCACATTACGACTGGCAATCCAGTTGTCATTTCAAACTTTCAGGAGGCAGGTAACAAATGGTCACCATGGAAACGTGGTCTTTTTCTTTCATCATAAAATGACGAGCAAAATCTTTGGGATCAAACTTATTTTTTCTTATAAAAAAAGAGAATCGGGATGGAGGGAAATTTTTAGATCCACTGATTCATCGAGAAAGCAGTCTAAAACGTTGCAAGACTTTGCTGTATATATATATTTTTCATTGTTTCTATTTTTTCCTCTTTTCAACTCTTTCAATCACTTCTGGAAGGAAAAGGTTCCGTCACGTTGTACTTTACTACAAAAGATAATCGTAGAAAAAAGAAGGATTTTCTATATGGGCGCATTAGGGGTTAACTCTTCTTTGAAAAGGACTTCAAACTTATATTGCACCGGGGATAGGAGAAGAAATTTCAAGAAGTATATATAAAATGTTTCAGAAAAGTGAAGTATGTTAAAGCAAAACTTATATATTTTCTTAAGAAATTGTATTTATATGGTACAAAACACATGATTTAATGCAAGACTTAATTAAACCCTTAATGCATTCTTTTATTATGAAAAAAGCCCGTCAAAATTTTTTTTAATTTAAAAACGCGCATTTCAGAACCTTGTTTTAGCAAAAAATATAAAAAAAATACAAAATCAAAAGAAATTTTAATTTTAATTTTGGATTTTGATCCACATTGCAATGGCACATTGCCACATTGCACAATTGCTGAATATTGCTATCTTGCGCATCGGTATTTTTACCAATCTTTTCGAATAGCTGTTTCAACACAACATATTTTGACCAGTAAAAATATTTATTTATACATTTTCAACAGAAAAAAAATAGTAATAGCAGTAGTATTTATTTTTAAAAAATTATTCAAAATTTTCTTTTGTCTGATATATTTTGATGCAAGGTGTAGCGTATAGCCCTAATTGTGATTATTACACAAGTAACAGATCTCTTTTCTTTTCCTTTATATTTATAACTCTTAGAACAACACGTAGCGCAGTATCTTGTGGGAGCTTCTTTTTCTTCTTTTTTTTTTATTTTGGTGGAACAAATCTGGGATGATGACGTTCCTTTAGTCTTAGAACTCCAGAAGAGTTTGATCCACCTATTTTTTGATATTTGTATCTCTATTATGAATATGTATAAATCTTTCTACTAATTTGCTTCTGAAATCTAAACATTTTTCTCTTCAATTTTTTATTCAAAACATATACGTTCCAAATAATGATGTCTAGAAAATGAAAGAATGCATTTAGTATTATTTACCTAAATTTACGAAACCACAGAGGCCAACCGCAGTTAGCGTCATCGAGTGCAGATGGCGATCGCTTATATTCGAGCGTAAAAGTTACAGCAGCATAAAATAGACTCCACACGAATTATCTCTTTGGGCACATTTAGACCAGTTAAACGCGATTTAATTAACTTGATCGTGCACGTTAAGGGGTTGAGGGATACAGAAAGGGTTGAAAATAAATTTGTTTATTTTTGCAGTTTGTGAAACCCTTTCAAGTGAGGAAATAAATTCTCCCTTCCTAAATTCTCCTCTTTACTTCTAAAAAATGTTTTTCCACCTTATTTTTCTTTTTTCTTTTTGATACTGTATTAGTATGTTTTACAAATATTATACTATTTCCAATATCGAAGCGCCTAAAAAGAAATTTCATAATAACCTGTAAGAGTTGTTTTTCATTTATTTAGTTTCTAATTAATTTCTCTACAGCTATATTTGCCCGTTATTCTATTTAATTTTAATCAATATACAAAGTCATGAACATTTTTATATTAAGTTTTCTAAATTAATAAAAGAAATGTAAAGGAAAAAACATCCAAATTTGTATGAATAATTTTAACACAAATATAATAATTGAATTTATAAATGTATGGAGTAACTGATTCATAATTTAATTTCTGCAATTTTTCGATCCGATATGTAGACTTTTCCTAAAACATCAATAAAATGAAATGACTTTAAAAGAAACATTAATTAGCAAGGTGTACATTTATACAGGGTGTCCCGAAACGGAACAATAATCGGTTTCGAAGTGAAAAAGGGAATTACTTGTATTCTGGGGAAAATATTTAAAAAAATTTCCCTGCTCTTGGTTCAGTGAGGACGAGAACATTTTCGAAAATGGGGAAAATTTACACCCTCCAAAACATCATTAGCTGCAGTGACTACACATTTCAAAATATTACGATGAATTTTTCCCGAACATCCCCTTACATTGCTATACTATTAATCGAAGTCACAATTCGGAAAAAAATTGCGTTCGTTTAGTTAAAATTAACCTTATTTGAGTGAGTAGGTTAAAAAAATGTCATTTAACTTTGGCTCTCCATAAAAAGGATACTGTTACACACAGCCCCAGGCAAGTTTCTTAAAAGTTGGCCCCATTCAGTTAAGATTCCAAAATAGTACAACACCTATTATTTTCTGTACATAGCAATCATAGAGAACTTTTTTATTTACAGAACATCTTCATTTTAAAAACACCTCTTTTGATAACTTCATCACATCATTAGGTATTATGGCCGCAAATTCAGTAAATTCATTGTGATTTTTTCACTAACGTGATCTTTTATAGCCATGCTATTCATCACAGTCACAAATTGAGCAAACACCAGTACTGTTTTAGTTAAAATTAACGTAGTTTAAGACAGTTTGAGAAAATGGTGTCACCTAACTTTGGCGCTTCATAAAAAGAAATATATTGCATACTACTCTAGACAAGTTATTTTAAAAGTTGACTGTTTTAGAGACAATTCCAAAATGCTTTTCAAAAGTGACAGTTCTTTTTTTTTTTTTTTTTCAATTTCTTTTTAAACTTCTTGAGCCACTTCTGAAGAAAAAGTGTAGCCCTATATAGTGTTAGACACCAAATAATGAAAAAAATATTTGAGATTTTTTTTTCGTAGACTTTCGTAAAAATTTGAGAAAAAAAATTGTAACTTAACAACTAAAATAAATATTTTGTTTGATAAAAAAGGACTGCACTGTGTAAGAAATTTAAACTATATAATATAAAAATGAAATGTTTAAATAAAAAGGGAGAAAGAAAAGAAATATTCAAATATATATATATAATATACTATATATATATTACAATATACTATATATATATCTACAATATACTATATACATATACTATACAAATTATATATATATACTATATATATATACTATGTACTATGTTTATGTGTGTGTACAAGAAAACAAACAAACATAAACAAAATAATATATTTACAGTTAAAATTCAGATTCTATTAACAATTCAATTTGTAAATTTGGATATTTCCAAGATTGGCCTACCAAGTTGCAATAGGGGGGGGGGGTTGGAACAGTATAACTAATTTATCACCACTTATCGGTCATAAGTCCGAGGTTGCACTTGTAAATTTATAAATTTTTAATCTTATTTTAAAAGTATTGATTTTATTTTTTTTCTCTATTGATACTTTGAAATAGGATCTTTTAAGATTCTATTAATATCAAATGTTCGTTTTTCTTTAAATTTTGTGTTCAATTTACATATATTTAAATATATAACATTATATATATATATATATATATATATATTCGAATTATGCAATGAGTATACAATCTTAATGAGATACTTAACTAGTTTCGCTACAAAATTTTATTCCCTGATTAAAGATTTGTTGTAATATATGATAGATTTAAAAGACCACATATTCTCTTACATGTTTTCTTACATAAATTTTTTCTCAATATAAAATCTAATTTTGAGCTTTTCAATATATTTACCGAATTACATCGATAAAAATTCAACTCTATTAGAACCTAAAAGGTAGAAACTTTAGCTCCAGAACTTTATCCTAGATGGCATTTTCCTTAATGCTGCACCACACGACAGTCGCTCATGTCTCAATTCAATTACTCATGGAACAACAATTGCTTCATCTTTAATGTCATGGCCCAATGGCCACACAATGTCATTACTCCAGTGACGAGAGAGATGCCCAGTTGACATCCTTCCTTCCAGTCTATCCATCACGGACGAATAGGATGGTCCGTTCCACACGATGACCTTTTAAATACATTTTGGGTGGGCCTCGCTTGAGACATATGCCATTCCGGAGGAGAGATAGCGAATTGTCAGTGAATCACTTGCAGTTACCGAGAAAAGGATATGAATGGTATCGATTAGAAAGCTGAGTGAATCCTTTTCTAAGACACAGGAACAAAACGGACAAGAATGTATTTAATAAAAGGATAGATGAGTTATCTATTATATACAAAGGTGTTAAAGTTAAGGAAGTTATTTGCATGTTTTAGCATATTAAAACACATCAAGCGAAATAAATTTTAGTCGTTTGGAATTAGATAATTAATAATAAAATTTTAAAGGTAATTGTATAATTATAATTATCTACCTGCTTTAACATATTAAAATATTCATAATTAAAGCAAAATAGTTATTTTTTGTTATTTAGAACAAAATAATAAATAAAAATAGAATATTAAATATATTTGCTCATTAAGTAGATAATTGTATAATTGTTATTGAAATATTTATCTTTGAAATTATGCGTAATTACGAAATGAAAATAGGCAATCAAGAGTACAGCAATTATTTAGATTCATATATTCTTATAGCTTGTTAATAATTGATAACAATTTCTTAGGTACAAATTTAAATCGTTTATTATTTAATATTATTTTTGTTTGAGCCCAGTGGCTGAGTGATAGTGTATCACGCTTTCACGCTACAGGTTCGAGGTTCAAATCCTGTGTTTGGAAAGTTCTACCCAGACTATCATCCCTTCAGTCGGTCGATTAATGAGTACCAAGCTTGTGCTAGAGAACTGAAAACTAGGGTTTCACGTCATACTGACCACTTGACCGAAACATCGGCTCATGCACCCCAGCGCCTAAAATCACGTAAACTGTGATAGGCACAGTAAGCCTTGACCCTCATGGGCAGTTCAGTTCAGCATTATTTTTGTTAGGGATCTAGATAACTGCGCCTTAATTTTCCAGCCAAAGAAAATGCACGTTAAATTATAACACATGATACTATAAAGATAACTGTGAGAACAAGTTTATTGAAACTTTTGGAGTTGTATTTGATTTTAAATGTATATGTATTTTACTCGAATTATTAAATTATAGCTTAATACATATATTATTGGTCCCTGATTATGTCCGATAAATGGGCTAATTTGAAAATTTCTCACACACACACACACAGCTATATCCTAATATTCCTATTGAAAATAACTATTAGAAGCTTCACATTTAAAAAATGATTTTTAGATGTTAAAATTATAATGAAAGTCATTTAAAAAATACAGCTGTAGCAAATATCTGATTTATAATGCTCTCTTTCGTGCAATAGGAAATAATAAGAATTGACTTCAATAGAAAGTTTTTTGAAAAATGCTCTTCTTTACTTCATCAAACATTTAAATGGATTTTTTGAATACGTTGTCAACAGACATAAATACTTTTAATATTACTCTTTTCATAAATATTTTAAAGAATGAGATCGATCAGTAGACATTTTTTGAGATGGCAGAAATATATTGTTCACTTAATTTAGAGCATCACTATTTACTGATTCATCAATTATTTTACTGATTCATATTACTTTATAGAAATATATATAAATTCAAAACATTTATACATATATGTTTTTACATTGAAAAATTAAAATAATTTCAAAATGGTAGAAATATATTTAAATGCATCGATTTTTAATCAATAATATTATAAATTCCAAAATACTCACAAAAAAAATTTAATAGATTATTTTTTCAGAAGTTCCCCATTCCCAGCATGAACTCGGTTTTAAAAACTGCATTAATATTTTTAATTGACAAAAAATCTTAAATTGGCTCTAGTACCCATTAGTGGGAAAATATAATAATTAAATGAGTACACTCATTTTAAAAAAAGAAATTTAAACATTTAAGACATTGATGAATTTATAATTATACAAACACAAAACACACAAAACATAAACAAAAACTCTTGATTAAATGAAGCGAAACTTTTTTAAAATAATACTTATTTTGCGTGAAAGAAATTGAAGAGAGAAAATCTAACATTATATCCATTTCATGAGCTATTCTTAGAGAATTCGAAACACTATATCAAATATAGCTTTAATTCCTTAATACTGCAAAAAAAAACTATGGAAACAGCGAATGGAATAAAAACTTTGTCCAGTCATTAAAAAGCTTCTGTCAAAGAATAATATTTAATTTCTATTCTACAGGGAATAAATCCATCACATTCAGAAAAATAGTTTTAAAACTCTTTTTAGTCCAAATATATCGTTGAAAATGTTATAAAACTAAAGAATTCCTCTATCAACTTTGAAAACTGTATTAAAACTGTTGAAGCTTATAAAATCGTACTATTCAATCCCCAAGATGCTTAAAATATTGTATTTATTCGATTTCTCGAAGGTTTTTCATCCTTTAAAATGTTCGACTTCTTTTCAATTACCGTCCGAAAAAGATTCTGTTGGTTCGCTTCACTTTTATTCCTCCGGGGTCAATGCAATACCCCAGAAGGGGGATAAGTTGTTGGAGGAAATGAAGTTATTCTTCAGGGGAACAGGGAAATAACCCATAACTGAAAACTTTCGATCGCGATCCCATTTAAAATAGGAAGAAAATTTGTCATACATGATTTGATTTAAAACGAAATATAAATCAAATTATTTGCATTAAACTCTATTAAGGATCATGTTAAAATTATGTTAAATGGAAATATGGAACAGGACTAAAATGCTCTAAGTAATATTGAATTGGTATTTAAGGAATAAAATATTATAATTTAAATAATTATATGAATTGGTATAGCATCAACCTTATTGTTGCTGCTGTTAAATGTCATTATGTTACAGTTTTCTTCGTGATATGATGAAACATTCACCTAGATATTCAAAGTTGCAATTTAATGTTTTAATGTTAATAAATTAAATTTACCGATTAACTATAATATAAATGTCTTTATATAAATGTTTAATAATGCTGCTCTCAAATGTTTAAAGTATAAATAAGTAATATGTAATGGATGCTTTCAAGAAATTTGTGGCTTTTAATGTTAATTTTAACAAAGAATTTCGATGTTTTGTTAATTTTGAAATTATT
The DNA here is from genome assembly GCA_019973975.1 of Trichonephila clavata. Lineage (NCBI taxonomy): Eukaryota > Metazoa > Arthropoda > Arachnida > Araneae > Nephilidae > Trichonephila > Trichonephila clavata. Next base: position 67,427 of record BMAO01036942.1, read on the forward strand.
TAAATAAATACATTGAGATATAAGTTTTTGCTAAAATAAAATATTCATTATCTGTTTATTTATGAGAAATTCTATAACAGTCTTTACAGAATTCCATCAAAAATAACTATATCAGTGCCTAACAGATGCTTTTGCTGATCAAAAAGCGAGATATGCAAACAAAATATGTTGGTAACTAACGTCATGAAGAATTTGCTTTAAGTTACTGACTACGGCTAATTATTTCTAAATATACAAATTAAAGAAATATCTTGTAAAAAATTTTTTGAAGAAGAAATTATTTATTTCTGGAATGAATGAAGAGAAATTCAAGGAAATTACATTGCAGATAATCGTGATACAATGATATAATTACCAAAGCATGCTACTTTCTATAACAAAAAATTTCGAAGCGTGGAGTTAGAATTCAGCTCTCTAAATTGCCTACTTTCGATGAAAAGCCTGGCAATTAGGTGAAAAGCAAAAAGTTAATTCTGCATAGTCATGTTTTTTTAATTTATTGACTTATTGTTCATAACTTAATTACTATGAGGATAATTTCTTATTACCTTCCCTCCGTATAATTTCTAAAACAACTGACCTTAGAAGTATTGATTCACAATTTTTATATTGCATGTTGTACCCTACATTTTTAAGTGCTAGGTATATTTATTTTGGAACTCTGCGGGAATACTAATGAAGGTTGCGTTTTTCAATCAATGAAATAAAATGCAATGCATTTATTACATACAGGATTACCTTAACGAGTGTATGAATTCATACTACAAATATGGCATTAATTGTAAGTGTTGATATGATAAATAACTTTTTATGCTACTGTCTGAGCAGTACCTTTAATGTAAGCTAGATAAATCTAATAAAACCTTCTTAAAATTACAAACCAATACAATTTAGATGCTCTCACAATAGGTATTGATGCTTTATGATTCTTAAAATATATGTACAGAAAACAACTTAAAACATCTAAACTTTCTTCCTATAAATAATGCTTTATTTATTTTAAATCACAATTTATTTATTTTGTTAATTCTCCTCGTAGTATGTTTTTATTGCTCTATAAATAAGAAATCATCTAGCACATCTTAATCACCAGTTACCTTTACAGAAAAAATCATTTTTAATTTATTTTATTATATATGTTTGATACCAAATCCCAATGATGATTTAAAAAATTACAGTTATTTTATTTAACATTGAAGAAAAATTATTTACAAAGCTAAAACAATACCGAGTATTATAGTAAATGTGACAAATAGCTTATTCAAGTTATATAATTTTGCTTCGAATATATATATATAATATATATATATATATATATATTTAAATTCAGAATTACTTTTATAAAAAATAATTTGCTCATAATAATTCTCAGTTAAGTATTTTAGATATATAATTTGAACTGGACGTTTTAATCTTAAATAAGACATTTAACCCATCTTCGTTTCTCTATTTTTAGTATTTAATAAATTGAAATACGGTAAAGAAAATGTTATTTATTGTTCCATGCATCTTTCTATCTACCAGACAATTGTGTTACGTGTAAACATATTTAAATTAATTTTATGTCTTATACATTTGTATATGAAATTTAACATTTTCTACGATGAATAAGCTTTTTTTATGTATGTAATTGTAACATTTATAGTTGTACTGTTTCTTCAACAAAGAAAAAAACTCTTTTATTTCAATAGCTTAATACAAATTTTACAATAAGGCTTTCTATTAAAAGTTACTTTTAAATTTTATTAAGACAAAAAGTATTTTATTTTAATATTTTATCCATTTTGAATACCTACATATAATAGTATTTTTGTTTCTTAAACTCAAAACTTCCTAATGGAAATATAAAAAGATTAAAACTTATAAAACAAGTTAGTAATCTCGTATTTTAAGCATTTAATAAGCAAACTTTTAAGAAATAAAATGAATGAATGTAAATAAATTTATACACCTTGTTGATTCCACTTTCTGTTGCTTGTCTCAGTATACATGTCACGTTAGTCTTTGTCATAATTATTGTAAATCAATATAATTCTAAGTTGCTATGGAGATAAATACTAACGCTTCTCTAACAAATGTTCCTCTAACTGTGAAAATATTCATTGAAGACCGTGAAAGAAATAGTGATACAATATTTCGTCTTTCGAATTTTAATTATCAGTATACTAATATGAAATATTATTGAAAAAAATAATAACACTTCAAAAATAGCATGAAATATAATTCATGGCTCCTAAACATTCCGTATGTCTCCATCAAATGGATTACAAAATTTTTTAAAAATGTAAATTACTGATATTAAGGATTCATGAAGATAAGCTTTTCAAGTATTAGAATTTTTTAAAGAGGTAAATTTTATACAGCATAGGTTAAGAAACCGGTAAATGCACAAAGAAACTATACTAAATAATTAGTATCAGAATACAGTTTTATAATACTTAAGAATATTTATGTATTCACACATTATTTTCTGTTTACATTTCTTATTAAAAAGAATCATATTAATTTACGTAAATAAATCATTTTGTATTAAATTTTTTCAAGCGTATAAATAAGATACAAAATACTGATATGTCACTTTCATAATGCAGAAACTATTATATACGGTGAAACATAAGCATGTACATCACTATTGTTAAAAAATTCCAACTATAATTTATTTCTGATGCAAAAAAATTTCAGTTAAAATAATCTGACTACAATTTACTGTGTTATAAAATTACTGACAGAAATATATATTTCATCAAGTTTAAAAAAAGTTTTTTTCCCTCTTAAATTTTGCTAAAATAAAATCTTGAAGTGTAGATGATCGTATATTTTAATAAAAATCAATTGATCAGTTTTTATTTATATGATAATAGTCTAATAGAATAATCCTGAGTTAGATTATCTTAATTAAAGTTTCAAAAAAAAAGAAACTGAAAATTTAAATTGCTACTGAAATGCAAACTTTTATGTACATTTCTTTTTTAATAAGAATTCATAAAGTATATAAAATATGTATTAAGAATCTATACATAGTAAATCTATATAAAAGACACATGGAAAGTCAAGATCGGAACTTTTCAAAATATCAATAAGCTCAGACTTTTAGTAAGACTTTAAACATTCATATAAAGATAACGCCAGAAAAATGTCAAAACTCATTAATTATCGAAAGTAATACCTAATTTGAAAAATCAAAGATATTTCTTCTACCAAGAAAGTATTCTAATAATTCATTTATTAATGCATGAAGAAAAAAATTATTCCAATTTTACAGCTTCATTATGAAGAATAAAGAGATATTTTATAGATGATTTCAATTTATTTTCATTTGTAATTTTACCGATATAATTTAATTTATCGCTCTCTGTATACTATTATATAAATTGAATAAGGTATAAATAATAAATGAATAAAAAATACATATTAGGAAAAATTTTTAAAAATCAATTGTTTTTCTTATCAAATGAAATATAATTTAGTATTCTCAGATTTTATAAAAGCAGATTACCACAAATAAATGCATGTCATAAGTTTAATTGTATATTAAACCACAAACATTCTAATAAACAAAATACAGATAATTACTTTGTTTCATGTAGCTCTCTTTTTATATTCAATGCTATTCAATGCACTTCATGATCAATTTATTATGAAGCATTTATTAAATTAAGATTTAGGTATATTTATGTTCTGTATTAGTGAAATAGTCAAATAATCACTACAGTATAATCATTATTGTAAGTATGAATTGGTACATTGCCATGGTTACCATACACGAAATTTATTGTGATCATAACATGGATGCGACTACTATCATTAATATTTATATTTATTTATTTTTCTGTAGATTTTATTAAGTTATGTTTCGTCGATATTAAGAACTGGTAAATATTTCATATTTCATTTTTGGTATCCATTATATAAGCATGATATTTGGGATTCATAAATAAAGTAACATTAGGAAAAGTTTATATTTTTAAAATATATTTTCAACCCTTCGTGAAAAATAATTATATTACGAAAAATAAAAAATTAAAATAAATTTTATACAATCTCTTTTTTTTAAAAAATTCAGTTTATAATTTTTAATTTAATGTGCATCCTTAGTTTTTTTGTTTCTTTATATGATTATTATTATTATAATTATATTAATTTTGAAGCAGTAATATTATTTGATAAAGAATTTTTTTCCGACCTTTATCTTGATGTTTACAACATGTGAAGTCACAGTTATCTTACAATATATATATATATATATATATATATAACTTAAACTTAAAATAAGAAATAAATAAAATTACTTTACGTTTTGTCTTTGAAAATATACGCTATGATAAAGAGATAACAATTTTAAAACGTATTATTTTATTAAAAGATACTTTCAATTGCGTTTAGATGGTTTTATTAAGGTTAAACGTTTTTCATCAATAAAAGTCTCGTTAAAAAATGAATTTTAATTCTTTAATTTTTTTTTTACATTCAAACAGTAATGAAGTAAATAAATAATGATGTAACAGATTTATTCAAAGGGGATTAAATGTTTTTAATAACGAAAAATAACTTTAAAAAGCTCTGCAAATTATAAATATTAATACTATTCTTTTTTGAAGCAATAATTCAAAGATTATATTGGAAAATGTCTACGAGTTAAGGAAACTAAAATTTTTTAACACGCTTTTATAAGTTTCTATTGCATGTAACGGAATCTTAGAACTCGATTTTTACCCACTTAAAAAGATCGGATTCATTCGAAATTTCGCACACTTGTTAAGGACCGATGACAATACAATAATTTCATAATTTTGTTCCATTGCGCTTTTCAGGATCGTCAGGAATAAGGATAATCAGATTTGGCGACAAATCCATATATCACATCCAGATTTGGCGACTTATTGCATATATCATTTTTAAATTTGGCGACTTGTTCCATATACCATTTTCAGACATGGCGACTAATTTCCTACATCATTTCCAGATTTGGCGACTAAAAGAATAGGGTGTAACCCTAAAGTGTTTTGAATTTAATGCTAATTATATATGAAAGTATAAAATACACTTGCGGTTAAAAGAAATAAAACAAACAAAAGAAGTATTCTATATCTGAGAAAGTGGAGGGTGGGTGTGTGTTAGCAATTTCTAACCATACTATAAACGTTTTTCTGAAAATGAAAATAAAAAAAAGGCTCGAGCATGTGAAAAAAAATAATTTGCGTTCTAACTGCTAAATATTTTTTATTTTTATAAAGCAATACGCTTAGAAATGGTGATACGAATTAACATGAAAGGAACACGTTTAAAAGGTGAAAAAACGATTGATACTTAATATTACCATGTTTTTAATGACTCGCTTTTTTTTCTTTAATGTCTATCCGGGTGGAATTTTGTAATTGATTTTAAACTGTGTGACTTTCCGAGGAGCTGGAGACTTGAAATTCGAACTATAGCTCGGAAGTGGATGACAATGCATGAAAATGAGAAAAAAGAAAACAAAAACAAAAAGGAGGAATTTTATAATATTTATTCCGTAAAAAAAACATGATACATTAACAAATTTTGTAATTCGAACTTTTTCTTCTTTACACACTTTTATTTGTTTGACCTGTTCAAAAGAGACGGAATCTAATATAACGATCCGAGGCCTCGTAAACGGAGAGAATAAATACATTTCAGACCCGTTAATTAATATCCATTGAAGAGCAAGACTAATTCCACAGCCACGTAATTCCAGCTTCAAATATCATATTCAAGGATAAATTCAACAATGAATAAATGATAGTTTAAAAAACTAAAAAACACGCTTTTATTGTAGTTCGAACTGAAAAATGAAAAATAAATTATAGTTGAAAAAAAAACTAAAAAACACGTTTTTATACTGAATCGAACTAAAAAGTAAAAAAAAATAATTCTTAATATAGAATAAAATGATTAACGAGAAAATGAATGTCATTGGGGTAAAAGCGTGGGGTGTTCTATAAATGTATCAATTGTTATAATTTCTAACTTCTATTCCGAAAAGCTGAATTAGTGTAAAAATGTAGTACAAAGCACCCCACGCTTTTACCACAATGACATTAATTTTCTCGTTAATCATTTTATTCTTTATTAAGAATTATTTTTTTTTACTTTTTAGTTCAATTCAGTATAAAAGCGTGTTTTTTAGTTTTTTTTCAAACTATAATTTTTCTATTCTTGAGATTTTTTTAACGGAGACTTAGGGAAATTTTTGAAATGTTTATTAAGGAGGACATATCTGACTGTTTCAGTTCATTTTCGTACAGAAAATTAGAGAGAGAGAGAGAGAGAGAGAGAGAAATAACTTGATAAACATATGAAAAAGCAAAACAAATGGAAGAAAATGAAAAACAAATGAAATGAATGAGTTTTAAAAAGTTTAAACAGAAAAAAAAGATTTGGTATTCTTAGTAAATGAAATTATTAAAAATATCATAAATGGCAGTTGCACGCTGTTGTCATGATCATACAATGTGTAAAATTATAAATGTTAATATTTCGAAGTATGTTAATAGCAAACATATGACATATTTTCTTTCCAAATGTTCGACTTGCATTTTGTTCACTTCACTTCAGAGTTCACTAAAATTTTCAAACACATTTAAAATAATTATCTTTTTTTAAAGTTTCATTTTAGTCATCTTTGCATTCTTTCTCAGTAGAAGTCAAAATTAACGGTTTTCACAGATTTTAAAAGAATATATTATAATTATTGTTATTTTATGAAGTTTATAGCCTAGGTTTAAATCTATTGTGTATTTTTATAATTTGTAGAAAGTAGAACTCCTACAGAAAATATTGAAAGCTAAATCAAAAATTATTTTATTTTTTAAATAATTTCACGATGCTTTCAGCTTAAGAAACAAAACAAAAATTTGGCCTCGGATTAAGATAAGCAAAATAGTTAAATAGCTTATCCAAGTTGCAAATAGTTCTCCAAACCGAAAAATATATATTTTAAAGTAGTTATACTCAAAGTTAAACATTTGCAACTATATGAATAATTATTTTCATCTTTAAGGAGAGAAAAATGCAATTCAAATAGTAGATCGTTTTACACAATTGTTTCTAGTAACTAAAACAGAAAATGCTGTTAACTTTTGTTTTCATATCTAGATAACATACTTCTGGAAATTAAAGGACTTGCTTTAAGAAATAGATTCTACAGAAACGAATAATCTGATGCAAAATTTAATAACTAAAATAATAACGAACCTCCCAACTTTATTTAATATCAAATATTCAGTGTACGAGTTTATCCAATATTTTTACTGAGACTTCTTTTTAGACATCATTAACAGATGTTTGATTCAGTCTAAAGGATGAGTGGAATTTTAGCCTGATAAAGAATTACATCTCTTTCACTGGTCTAAAATAAACATTTTGAGCAAATCAGGAAAGTGTATCTTGCAACAAACAGTTTCCAAATCAACAGCTTTAGATGCACAAACTATATTCTCCAGTAGAATACCCTTTCTATCGAAACGAAAGCGCCGAAAGAACCCCCAGAGATACTGAAATTCAAGGAGGAATGGATTGAGGAGAATGCCTCACCACTAACAAAACATTTTCTAACAGACATTGGATCCCCACTCAATAATAGAGATGCCTAAACGAAACATGACCAACTCAGCGAAATCCTTCTTAAACAGGCTGCTATTGTAGTTAAGTTATTCTGTCTAGCTCTGTGGGTGGTAACAAGAGGGAATACTTAAGCACGTAACTAAGTAGGAAGCAGTTGAATTGATTTTCGGAAGTGCTCAGCTTGAATTCAAGTCGGTGGAATGATACTTTTATTTATTCTCTGCTTTGGAACAGAGAAAGTTTATTGGATATTTCAGAACCATAAAGTTGAAATTATGGGAATATCTGTGATTTATTAATCATAAATGAAATTTTAGATTATTATTACATATGATGACATTACATATTTTATTACTTTATATCTTTCAGACCCTTTCCTGTGTTGAAGGTTCTTTGATAGAGGGTAGTACCGATGAAAATTTCTTGGGCAGAGCATATCGGATTCTTGTTATTGGTCTGTTGTGGGAGAATATGTGGATCACTGCTCCTTAAACAAGTCCTCTTAATGTGTGATATGAAAGTTAGCGAGCTCTACCAACTCAGATGTTACCTTTAATATTTGGTCATTATTCATTATAATAAAGTTCTCAAAAAATAATCCATTTTGTATCAAAAGAAAACGAAAATAATTGATTCATGAAAAAAATATTTATAGACCTTTAAAATTTGAATACCCGATTCGGTTATTAATATAAAACACAATGCTCCAATAGCTGACATATAATATAGTAACATCTCACTCTCAGAAATCTGATATATACAATACCCAAATTTTCAATATCCTTAAAGGAAAACTACTGTTGTCTATAACTTATTTGGATTTAAACTTTGTACAAAGTATTGAAAGAAAAATATTGTTAATGAAATATTATACATTATAATTATGTTTTTGTAATAAATTGAAAATTGTAGCGTTTACTGAAAAATATTACTTGGTGGTAATTGTAATTCTATAGTTGCATTAAAATAGATATAAAATAAATAATTAAAAACATATTAATGAAAACGAAAAGCATTTTTCTATTAACTTTGAAGATGTTCCTTTTGAGAATTTCCTTGAAGATAATTGGATCTCTATCGCTGTATTTTGTACAATAGTTCTATAAATTTGATAATTTTGAAAATTATTATTTGTCCTGCTAAAAAAATTTCTAAATTTTGAAGGTCTTTAAATGAAGTGATAACTTAACATATAGTTATAGATAGAATATACGTGTTTGTAAGATATATATTATTTTAAAAAAATCATCAAAGGCATGAATAAAAATTATTCTTAAATATCTCTATAATAATAATACATAAGTATTTCTATAATAATAATAAATAAGTATTTCTATAATAATAATAAATAAGTATTTCTATAATAATAATAAATAAATATTTCTATAATAATAATAAATAAGTATTTCTATAATAATAATAAATAAGTATTTCTATAATAATAAATAAGTATTTCTATAATAATAAATAAGTATTTCTATAATAATAATAAATAAGTATTTCTATAATAATAAATAAGTATTTCTATAATAATAATAAATAAGTATTTCTATAATAATAAAAAATAAGTATTTCTATAATAATAAAAAATAAGTATTTCTATAATAATAATAAATAAGTATTTCTATAATAATAATAAATAAGTATTTCTATAATAATAATAAATAAGTATTTCTATAATAATAATAAATAAGTATTTCTATAATAATAATAAATAAGTATTTCTATAATAATAATAAATAAGTATTTCTATAATAATAATAAATAAGTATTTCTATAATAATAATAAATAAGTATTTCTATAATAATAATAAATAAGTTTAGCCACACACGAACACATACAACTTAGTTCTTTAAAAAATGAAGGAGGGGGGAAAACACAAAGAGGAAAACGTGTGATGTTCAGTCTACATTAGGGTCACCAAATAAAAGTGAGCTCCAGAAAGACAGCAATTGCACACAAAGCGCAGTGGAACATCGATTTCTCCTTCTTATCGAACAAGACCCTAAACGATAAAACGTGTTTATAGACTTTTTCCTTCCAAACACATGCTTCAGTGACGAAGGACGCTTTTAATGACATGAAAAAGGCTGTCCCGAATTATAAAAAAGCAGAGAACTCGTTATTTACCTCCTCAGCTTTGTGCCACTCATTGATAACCCCATCAGATTCTTGAAAGTAATCACATCACATGACGGAATTTAGAAAATAATTATCACGATAAATTTGTAACAAGCTAACGTTGTATCAATAAATATCCCATAATGATATCCTCAGATTTATTCAAAATATTCGTAAAAGAATATGTTTCCTAATTCCTAGTGTTTTAAATAATAAAGTTGTTGCGCCACCACTCATTAATTACTTGTAGGTGGCGCTGCCATTCGCTCCTCATTCTATACATAGTTTACTGTTCACTACGTACATGTGGTGCCACCGTTCTGCCATACTTTACTATATTGTAAATAGTTACTACTATCTTTGTTATAGTATTGTGTATATATGTTGATATGAATTCATAAGTTACCGCAAAACCCGCCGGTCGCTTTTTTCATACTTGTTTTAAATTTTTTCCCCTACTGGACATTGCGTCACCACACATCCTTACACACACTCACACCCCCATGGGCAACCCTTTTGAGCCAATAACCTCATCACTACTACATCCAAATTGGAAGACACTCTCTCTTCCACCAGATTCCAAAACCGAGCCACCAAAGATCATCGAATCGAAGCCCCGCCTACCGGCATGCCGCCACTCGTCCAATTGCCAAGCTCCATACAATCCAGCATGAAAAGGCAACTTAACCAAGACCTATAAAGAACTTTTTCTAGCCAGATACGGGTCTGAGGGTTCCCAGAAACCCATGTACCCGAAATTACATCCGTTGATCCGTAAGTTACCGCTATTTTTATTATAGTATTTTCTTGTATATATTGATCTGAATTCAATAAACCTCTAGTTATTTGCTTCATTACCACTCACAAATATTATTAACTTGTAAAACTATATACTACTCGATAACACCAAGAATTCTTCTTGACTCATTTAACCCTATAAAGTTAAATTTCTTCATTTTTCAGTGGCAAATGATTTTTTAAATTAGTAATTTTTCTTTTAAACTTTATTTTTAATAACTTGTTCGTAAAATCTTAAACTCTACTCTGCACCCATACAAGCAAGATTTTCAATCTTAATTTTTTCACAACTTCAGGGCAGCCAATCTTGAGCCATCTCATTTCGACCATTAGCGAAGCAGGAATTCAGCAGCTTCACGGCTCACTTTCCTCCACTTGCACTCTATCTGCAAGCACCACTTAGCCACTCCCCCTTTTCACGTTAGTTCCACCAATCAGGTTGCTCCCTCTCTACGCAGGACTTCTGCTTTCGTCAGGTACCAAAAGCCTATGATATGGGATGGAGGCTCGCTTTTGCTGGCCGCCCAGTTTTTATCACTTTTTTGTTTTTTTTTTTTTTTTTTTTTTTTTTTTTTTTTTTTTTTTTTTTTTTTTTTTTTTTTTTTTTTTTTTTTTTTTTTTTTTTTTTTTTTTTTTTTTTTTTTTTTTTTTTTTTTTTTTTTTTTTTTTTTTTTTTTTTTTTTTTTTTTTTTTTTTTTTTTTTTTTTTTATCACATTTTTGTACCATTAAATGTATTTAAAAGGCATTTTGTTGTGGTATATCCAAACTTACTTTTCCGTTCACAAATTTACATACATGTTTATAATTTTTCTAATATTGGTGACCTGGAGATTCAGGATTTAAAATCAAATAATACGGATAGATCTTAGTATAGTCAATATTGTGAGCAACACGAATTGCATGCTCTATCAAAATGATATGATGGAGTATAGCGCATTTTATATTTAACTTTCACTGTATCAATGATTGATAATATTTTTCTAGCTATATAATTATATGTTTTTTAAGCCTTTCAACTTGTAATATTGCTTATGTCGCTACAGAAATTGATCAGTTTTGTTAAATATTCAAATGGGTGTATTTTATTGTAGTTTCTAATTTATCATGCGATCTTTAAATGCGTCAATGTCATTTTTTCATCATTTATTTTCTGTCATCTTACATTAAGCATTAATATTTTACCTCAAATATAATCATCAGGAAAGTTCTAGAAATATTGAAAAATGATGTTATACATTCTAAAGGCTCGATGAATTTTAAAGTGCTTTTTATAAGCGCTTACAAATTTATGATTATGTCCATATTGTTTTCATTAAACAATAAGGAATCAAACGCAATATCATAATAGTAATGCAATTTGTGTTACTCACAATATTGACTGTTATGATAATGCGTTTCATAATCTCTCTGTATAAAAATGGATATTTGTAAAAATGACCTCACTTCACTCCAACACCGTTCAACTGATCACTATGAAAATTAGCATATATACCTATTTTTTTGTGGAGAGGGTTTTGCGCTATCATCTATCTTACAGTTCTCCACCAGATGGCGCTACAGCGAAGCAACTTCTGCAACGTTCAAGTGATCGCCAAGTTGCCAACATGGTCACCAGAAATTATGCCAACTTGGTTCTATCGCCACCATTTCGCTGTTTCCGTTGAATCGCCATTATAATGTAAGGAATGGCGTTGCTTGTGAATATTACAATTTTAGCATAAAATAAATGTTACAAAACGTAATATTAACATATTACACATCCAGATATAAATTATTAACACTATTTTAAACGTTCATTACATGAAATTTGTAAAAATATGTTACTTTTCTGAGCAGATATTAGCTTAGGAAGGTGTTTTCAAAAATCGACCCACAAGAGAGTTAAGGGGCGTTATAAATAAAAAAAAACCCCTTTTTATCAGCTATTAGATCTACAGGCTTAAAATTTAACAAATATGGTTTTTTTTTCTTTCAGCTGAAATATGAAAAAAGCTTTTTTTTTGTTTAATTTGCAACTCACGTAAAATTAATTCATTAAAAACTTCTTTGTCCTCCAATTTGTATTGTTTAATTTTTCAATTCACCCGGGCGAAGAACGGGTATACCATCTAGTTAAAAATAAAAAGAGACACTCACACAAACTTAATCAGTAGAACAAAGTTGAATTTTTAAAAAGAATTTTAATGTATAACAAAATTAAGAAATTTATTTAAATATCTAAAATTATTTAATTTAAAATTATTAAATTTATTCAAAAAATTTGTAAATTTTTGTATTAAATTTCTTTAAATTCCATTGAATGTTTTTGTTTCATTGATTTTTATTAAATATATGTATGTACATATCTATGTAAATAAAATAATCTTTAATAAACTTAACTTTGTTGATTTATGGGAGTCTTTTGCAATATCCTTTAACACGAAATTCTTTTAACACAAAAATAGTCCCTTCAGTTTCAAGTTGCTCTATCTACGCTATATATATATATATATTCATGCAGTCCTTTTTTAAGTAACATAAATGAAAATTCATATATAGTTTACATAAATAATTTTTATAAGATAAAAAAATAGGAAAAAATATTGCATTAAATCACTGAATTATTGTTAATCACTGCTTTAAAAATGCCTTACAACTTATTTACTAAAATACAAAATTAAATTAAATATCCTTTAATATATAATGTCTTAGAATTCTTTTAAATTTATTACAAACATTTTATCTTTTACTATTCGTAAACATTATTATTGCTTTAGTGTAATTTTCTTATATGCAACACATGATATATATAAGTACAATACATACATATATTGTTTGAAATTTACAAAGATAAGAGTGTATTGTAAATAAATCAGTAATGAACGTCGAGTAATCATATTAGTGATATGCTAAATTCTCATGAATATTGATTGAATTACAATTAGAATTCATGTTTCTTTTATAAAACATGCAATTGGAATGTTCCATTTGTTACTTGTATACTTGCATTTGTATATGCAAATTACCAATTCGATCTTCCTGTTAACATACATTTTCATTACTAAAACTTATGGAGAAGTAGCCTAGTATGAAAAATGAATAAAATATGTGTATTAAAATCATTTGTATGCTTTAATTTAGAAATATAGAATAGAAATCGACAATACTTAGTTTAAGACAATATATTAAAGATGTTTTAGGTATTTTATAGTATAAGTCAATAAGTCGTATAAGTTGCATGATTATTCTGCATATTAAGGTATACAACTGCCCTAAAATTGTGAACTTTGTCAAAAAATGACATTTTTTTTTCATAATTTTATTTTATTGGCCATCCAATTAGCCTTATAAAAATGCCAAGTTTATTATTTTCCGTTCACTAGAACGAAAATTACAAGTGTTTTAGTAAAAGCAGATAATATTACTTTAAGCAAGATATATGTCATACATTAAAATACGTTTTACTCGAAATATGTTTTTTTGAAAATGCTCAAACAAGGACAGTGATTGCTCAAAAAGTTTTTAAAAAGAATTAACTGAATTTTTTGTGTATGTTCTGTATAATAGTAGAAGTGTTTTAACCTTCAGATTTATCAATCACTGTTTTATTACAAAATTTACAGTCCCTTATGTAAATATAATCACTCTTTTTTTTAAGCAATTTCGTATAATAACTAAGACAAAGTGCTCTACTTTTTGTAAAAATTAAAATATCTCTTATCCTGAAGGTCATTTCAAAATTTCAAAAGAGAATAATAGCAACGTATCAGAATTAAAATTTTTTTTATAAACCTTTGGTACAGAATGGGGTCATTTATGTTAATTTTTGTAAATTTTTACTTATAATAATTTCTTTTTCTCTTCTTCATTTTAGCATATTTTTCTTAAAATGTACTAACCAAATCTAAAAACCCCTAAAAAATTAAAATATCATTTTTAAGAAGAAAAAAATTATCGCAGGTAGTCGGATACCTTAAAAATACAAAATATTGTTCATAAAACAGAGTATTTCTATTGCATATATATATATATATGATTAAGCAATCAATACAAGTTACGCACTTCTTCAAAAGAAATCTACAAGTTTCTTTTAGATTGTAATACACAACTCAGTTGTCTCCAAATTTGCTCTATTGTGCATTTTTGTAACAAAAAACTTCCCGCAGGGAGTCCATTTAAAGATTTATAAGAGATTTTCTTTATGAATGAAATACTCATCTATTGTATATAGTACACGTCAAAAACAGGTTTGGAATATTCGACCAATTGCAGTCCATGTGAACGAGAAAATACTTTTCTATTTCAAATCGATAAAGCAAAAGATTTGATGTAAAAGATATAATAATTGTAAAGTTTTTATCAAAATACGAAATTCTGTAAATCGTTAAAAGTAACTAATATCAAAGAAAATTGATAAATTAAATAAATAACCAATAACTTTTAAGTCATTTTTATAAGTTTTGAAAAAATGGCCTACTATATCCTACTATAACCGTGATTTTGAAAAAGAGTATAAATGAATAACTTTTTTATATATTTAGTGTCAGTTGAATTAGAATGTAAAGAAAATTTTTTTTTAAGAATATCATTATTTGAAAAAATAATGTAATAAAGATTTTGGTAACAAAGAAAGAAAGAATTAGAATAACCAAAACATTCTTCCCTTAAGAAAAATGCTTCTATAATAAAAAAATATTTTGCCTATAAATAGCTAAGACTTCTATAATTTAGGTAAAATAAATTCTAGAAAAATTCCCATTGTTTTCAGAGTTATGATCAATTAAAATAATTTTTCTCTGGTCTGATACATTAACATATGAATTTCCTTCTAAATAATATTTTTTTAAAAATATTAGCTCAACATCGATATAGAAGTCCTAACTATATATATATATATATATATATATATAATCCTAGCTTAAATATTATTATAGAAAAAATTTTAAGATAGGAGAATGCTTTGCAAATTTGACATTTTACCTTCATTTTTTGCCAAAAAATTGCATTGAAATAATATGCTTAAAACAATTTTATATGTATATTTTAATTCAAATGACATTAAAATTTCAAAAATTTAATTTATACACTTTTACAAAATCACGGTTCAGAACGTAACCAGTCACCTTAAAATAAATTTTTACAAAGAAAAAAAAAATTCTGACAATTTTAAGGATGCATTAGTTTTTGGAGTTTTGAAGTCTATAATATATTACTGAATATTTACAAAAAGTTCTAAATGTGCAAAATTTTGAAATATTTAAAAAAAAACATAAAAGAGCAATGTATTAGTGTAAAAATACATAGTGTATTCATTTGAGAATCAATTATTTCATTCTATCATTTGATAACTAGTACAATTATTTTAATCCATTATAGCGCAGGCAGTAGTTTCGAAAAGTATTCAATCTATCTAATGCATTACTGTGAAAAACAATTTTCTCTAAGTAAAAGTTTCAGACAGGAAACTAAATTATTCTCACATTACGCCAACATTTTTCTTACACATTTTTACTTCATCTTTAGAAAACACGGAATATTTCTATCGGATCATCATTCATGAACATAGTACATTATCTAACAGTCACGAATTGACAAATTATCATTTCGATGAAAGAAGGATAGTTGAAGAAATGGCACAGTGCCAACCAAAAAATCTGGATTCAGTTTCTTTTTTCTATTTTGGAAGAAACGAAAAGAAAAAAGATTAGATAAACGTGGTTTATACAACATTTTACTGTCGTATAAGGAATGGTCTTCAGGTAGCAAGTGTTAAAAATATAATCATGGAAAATACAATTTCAAAAGACACCTTTGAAAAGGTCATCAAATAAATGATAATAATAAAAAGGACGATAAAATAATAAAAGCCAGATAATAAAAAAGAACCTTTATGTCGAATGATAGGATATATTCACACATTGAATTACATTTCTAAATAAAAATAACTAGAAATACTTTCAGGGTAAGACAATAACGAAGTCTGCACAATACTTTGCAAAAACACACTGTTGTACAAAAAAAGCAATAGATTAAATATTTTTGTCTAGTATCCAATATGTTGTCAAAAACACCAAATATGTCTCTGAAAGTTATTTTAATTTGAAAAACGTAATGAAAATCTGAATCATATTAAAAATGTTTAATAAAAGTGGAACAACTCTTCTATAAAGATTTCTTACTTCAAATATTTTGATATGGGGAATATACTAAAGATATACCTAAAGCTTGATGCTAAGGTAAAGTAAAAATAAGAATGAAAAGAAAAACGCGTTATAATGCTTTGAAGAGTAAGAAATCATCTCTGTTCATTTCTCCAAATTGTAGAAAACAGTTTTTACGTCACCAAACCGCTCATTTGCTCCTTTCACCCAACAAAATGTTCATCAATTCTTTCCACGTCGTAATCTTTTGATCTGTCTTTCTACTTCGCAATCTGTTGATCTGTTCCTTAAGGAGTGTCTTTTTATCACTTTTGTTTTGGCTCTAATGTGCAATCAGAATCGCGTTTTTCACGTGATATTTTACAAAATGAGTTTCTGATAAGTTGTGACCGTGGTCTGTTCCTGCTTACATCTGAACCCACTTGTCTACCTGTAAACTCGGGTAGATGTGTGAGAGAAACTGAATGATCCCACAGACATGATTTCAATCTAATCAATTTATTAATTCCAAATATCAATCAGACACAAAACAAATCTAATTAAGGTAGATGATTAAACAGTAGAGCACGGAGATGAGATTCTATAACACGGGAATACTACTACAGACCCTCAACTAAATCTTAAATAGCTTAAATACTCTCAAATATAACTACGTCGCACACTTAATATGCTAACTTCTCCTTTAACAAGCTCACACACAATAGCTGTACTTTTTATGCATTGGATCCTACACTGGAAACTTGAAGGTGATTTCTATTGGATTGATCAATGTCGTTGGATCCACGCTCTGTAATCTTTTCCTTGGACAACTCCAAGACCTCTAACTAATTCCACTCTCTTTCAATCTTCAACTAACAACTAACTTGCAGACTCTATGTTAACTCCTACTTGCCAATTCCAACGTGTCAACTCTCGAACTGGCGAAAACAGAATTTGTATAATATACTTCATTTACATAGTCACGCTTCCTTACTCGGTGAAAGTTGGTTGAAATAAATACTTTCCTAAAAGAGCCATGAAGGGATTAGTAGAGCCGCGTATAGATCCGTCACGAAGTTAATTTCAAATCGCGTTTATAATGTGTGCCCGAGAAAACACAGTTATATATTTCCAAATATATTCCCTCATTGAATAATAATTTTTGTATTTTGAGCTGCCGGATTGAATACGAATTATCAGAGTTAATAAATAAATTTAATTAAAAGTAGAATTTAAATATTTATTATACATCGTAAACTTTAATATGCATATGTAACTCATGCGACATTTAAAGTATGTTTAAATTTGCGTATCTAAATATCTTACATATAGAATGAAAGAAATAATTTATATATATATATATATAAATGAAAAAACATTATTCTGAATTACACATTTTTATTTAGTCTGCATGACTTTTGGAATCATATACATTTATTAATGATTGAAATTTCAAGATCTGAAGTCTGAATTTTAAAACACCAATAAAAAAACATGTTAAAAACAGTTTTTTTAAAGAAAAAAAATAACAGTTGCAAAAAGGATAGCTTCATTTAAATTTTAAAAAAAAAGTACTTCTAATCATTAGCACTAAGTTAAATAAACAAGAAACTTTTATATAAAAAATGGTTAAAAGCTATAAAACTAAAAAGAACGATATATTTTACTTCAGCTATTTCTAAAATTTTATACAAACACTTCACAAAATATAATAAATAAATAAATGCTCTACTTGATTTTAGTTTATGCAAAATTTGACAATGCTTGCGACAGAAATATTTTATCACCTTAAAATAGAACAATTCCAAATAATGTATCGTTATTAATGCTAGTTAAAAATAAGAATATATCAAGAGTAAAAACAAGTAACTTTTATAAGCATGGATTACAAATAAAATTTGAAAACTTGCAGTAGTTAACTTAATTTAATTTAAATAAAAAATAAATGAATTAAATGCAAAACAAGTAAGTTAATTTTATAACATTTTGTTGTTTTCTAGCTACACATTTGAATAAAAAAATTAAAAATTAATTTTATCGAATTTTAATATTGAATGAGTGTTTGGTTTTGATATGAGTCACATTTTGTCATTTTACAATATTCTTTGAAATGAGAAGTAAATCAGAATTATGAAACATAAAAATCAATTAATTAATTCTCTCTTATCCTTCCCAAATTAATTCTAAAATTTCAAAATGTTTCTTATCAATTTTTCGTAATAAAACAGATGCAGAGTGAAAGCAGTAAATATTGTTAAAAGTATCAGAAATCAATTCTGAATGAGAGTCAGGTCATTAAAAAAGAGAATAATGAATAAACCAGACAGATACTTTAAATACTCATTAAAATCTGAGTTAATTCTGAATATAATAAACATGCGACTAGACGAGTGTGTACAAATAAAAAAAGAGGAGACTATAAATTTCCACATTTTAGTAATGAAATATAAATTAAGTAAGAAAAATCACGCGCTACATTAATATATTTTATGTCTCTTACATCTAAGTTTATCTAATTAATTATAATTATCGCATTGGTTATAATTATTTATCATAGGAAAATGTAATTACGAACAGGAAAAAAATGTTTAGTCACAAAAAATGTAATGTTCATATATCACTGAAGAAAGTATATTCATCACATGTAGAGGTAAATGTAATGTATAATTAACTAGACTTGAAACTTTCATAACTATTTTGTGTACCTGATTAATTTAAATAAGAATACTATTTAAAAGTTAATTACCAGACATTATAATCTAGAGAAATTCTAACAAATATTGGAAGTTTAAGGGGAAATGTGTAGCCATGCATTTTATAAAAAAGTTCATAAAAAAGTAAAATTTAGAAATACATTCTTCATACAAGTTAGAATGTTATAATTATTTTTAAAATACTTCGGGAAAGTATAAAGGGATAACAACATTGGGGGAAACATTTAGTAGAAAGAATTTATAAGTTATTTCTCATAATATTATTAACCTATTTTGGTTACTCGAAATGAACAAGTAATATAAAATCAGATTAAAGAATAGATGCTAAGTCCTGTCTCTGAGTATGGAATATATATATATATATATATATATATATATATATATATATATATATATATATATATATATAAAGAATATATATATATATATATATAAAGATATTATATATATATATATATATATATATATATATAAAGAATTTAAGTTGTAAAGATAATGTTGAAAAAAATACAATTTTTTTCTTTTTAAAGAAGAGATTTATGTAAAAGATTTTAAGAAGCAAATTATGTAAATTAAAATAGATTTTTTGCAAAGGGAAATATGCCATAGTTTAATAATATTTTTATATTCTTAAACATTTCATACCATTCGGTATATATATGTTCCATCACAAAAAATTAACTCTTTATATTTTAGGACGCAAGTTTTACATTTACAGTGCCTTTTTAATTAACTACATTTTTTCATTACCTAACTACGAATCGAATTGAAGGTTTTATAGTAATTTTTAATTTTTAAGTTAAAAGCATATTGTCTAGAAATATAAAGAACATTAACAAGTCAATAATTTGTTTGATTACATATTGTTTTGTTTTTCAAGTTAAAGTTTTTTTTTTAAAATGAAAAACTTTCAATGATTATTAAATGCCAGAAGTCTTGATTGATTATGTGTGAAAAGTAATTTCTAAAATTGAATTTAAAAAAACGCTAAAGTTACTAAACATATTCTAAGCAGCCGTAAGACAACCAAAACCAATTTTAATAAAACGGAACAAATGCAATTATTTTCCCATAAACTTCTGCAAAAAAATAGCTCCATTTAAGAAGATCACGCAAAAGCGTGGTAAAATTACAAAACTTTTCAACGAAAAGAAAGAAATTCTATTCCCCTGTTCTCCTATTCAAATTTTCAATCATCAACAAACGGTAGGGTTTTCCGGACATATCTGCACTTAAATAGAAAACTCCATCCTTTCTCTTTTTTAGAACAGAATGCCTTGAGACAAAATATTCGAGTGCACCGTTGGAGTTTAAAAAAGTGTGGCGCCACGAAAACACGAACCGCAGATCTAGAAATTTCGTTCTTTTCGATTCTTTTGGTTTATTCAAATGCCCGCAAGTAATTTCCATGAACTGTGGAAGACCAAAGAATTCCAGGCCTGTTCATTGTTATGCTCTAACCGATGGAATTGGAATTGAACACTCCATTTGGAAATCGTCAAGGAATGTTCAATTCAGTCGTAGGCCGTGAAATTGCTGAGCGATACGTTTTCTTTTTGAAGGAAATTGCCATCTCTCTCGTCTAGAGAGAAGAAATTCTGAAATTGATGTCAGTCAGTGGACATTCTGGGAAAATTGAGAGGTGCTTTCTCTTAAGACATTCGAGTGGAATGTTGAGAATTCAATACTTGGCATTCTGAAGATAGTGGTTAATTAATTAATTTTTTTCGGAATGGAAGAAGTATTTTAAAGTTTATAAATATAAATACTTTTAGAAGGTTTTAAGAATATATATAAGAAATAGTGATTATTTATATATCACTATTTCTTATATATATATATATTCTTAAAACCTTCTAAAAGTATTTATAACGTGGCATTAGTGGGATTGTGAATAATGTAGGAGTTATGATTGATGTAAGAGAAATGAAAAATTGTTAAGAAATTGAATACCATTCATCGATTTGATTTATTAATAGAATGATTTTGGGTGAGTTTTTGGTGATTTATGTAATCTGTGTTGATGTTGTTAGGTATTTAATTTATGAATATACTGCGTTCTTGATTTGAATTTTCAAATTTTTGAAGTTTTTTTCATTCTATACAACCATTTCAAAGATCGGTGCATAATCTTTGATGTTTTTTGGTTGTTATATTATGTACTTAGATGTCTTAGCATTTTAACAGTTTTATGATACATCTTTCAGAATGCAATGGCGAATAATTTAATTTTTTAGTTATTAATTTTTTTTAAATTTTAAATATTTGAGAATTTGATATTTCCAGATTAGTTTACCAAATTGCAATAGGGGGGAGGTTGGCGCCATCAAACTAGTTCACTTATCGGTCCTAAGTCCGAGGTTGCACTTGAGTATTTTATAAATTATATCTTATACAATTTTAATTTCGTTTGAAAACGTTGGATATTTATTTTTTTTATATTCGCCATTGATATTTTGAAATGGGATGTTGTATTCTAGGATTCATATAGTTTCGAATTTTTGCGAAATTATAGTTGTTTGATTTGTTTATATATATATATATATATATATATATATATATAAATCAGATGGCAGATGTTCGGAAGCTTTTTTGTATATACTTTAAGATCCGGTTTAAAAAAATTCTCAAAACAACATATTCTTGAAAGTGATAGACATATAACAGTAAGAAAGATAACACCTTGAGTTCTGAGGTAGATAGTTTTAAAATGCAATAAGAATTAGTTTATGATAAATACCAACATTTCGCGCGTTTCCTATTTATTCCATTTCTTTTTGTAATAAAGTATTATGTGTGTGGTATAAGTACATTTTATAAAATACAATGAGAAGGAAATATATCTTATGTTTAAAAAAGATACTTCAAGTATAAAGAAATGTTTAATCTTTAAACAAATAATATTTATGGTATTTATTTGTTATATATAAAAGGAACGAGATAAAAACAATTCTTTCTGAATAAAAATAGTTTAACGTAGTTTGTAACTGTAGACATTTTTTTTTATGCAGATTATAAATTTATCTAAAGATGAACTTTTAACCTTCGTGTTCATTTATTTGATCAGTAATAAAAAACATAAATGTAAAATACCCATAAAATTAACACTCATTGTCTCCAACGTTTATTACGATAACATAAATTATTTTTGTGAAAAAGGTCGATTAAACTGATCGAAGAATTTACGTTACAATATAAATAATATAAAGTATTAAAAACTTTGAAACACACTTTAGTAAATCATTTGAAACTAAATGAGTAAGTGAGAATAAACATAAATTGAATCCAAATTTTGACAAACAATATTATTTTTCTTACAACATTCCATTAGGCGAATTTTCCAACGCTATTATTATTTTATTACCTTAATATATTGGCATGCATAAAGTAATTTGTTTTTAAATTAAATTTACTTCATTAACTTTTAATTAATTTGTTTTTAAATTATTTTTTAGTTTGAACATGAAGTACTCTATATAACCTAATGTAACCTCCTACAACCAGATGTAATCATGTTGATTCCAATAAAGATAATAGAGAAGAATAACACAAAAATCTGTAGCATTTTTATCCAGGTAAGTATCAAAATTCTTTTGTGAAGCTAAGAAATATGAAGTATCGATTCAGGAATCAAACCCATGGAGTGATAGAAGATTGAAGTTACCAGGATATGTCAATCTTCATGTATTTAATATTAATTATTACTTAAACCAAACATTGTGATTATTTATAATGTTCCAAAAATCCATTTATCACGTCTTAATCAAATGTAACCCGTACATTTACAAGATAGTTGCAAAATATTTAGAATTATTTATAGTGCATTTAAAAAATTAGAATTAAAAATAATGATTCCTTAACTATTACTACTATAAGCAACATAATTTTTCAGATATGAAACTTTTCAAGTGCTTTTCTAATTCCTGGTCTCAAGCATAACTCCACATCCCTCAGGAATAATCATAATTAGTGTGAATCTTTGATGACTGATTACTAGCGGGACAATTCCAATTTTACGGCTGGATGATTCATGTAACTGTGCCTTTTTCAGTGCAACTCCTCTTCACGTCGAGAAGGATTACGGCTAAGCTCTCATCGTAAAATTGAAATTTTCCCTTTTCCCCCAACGTCCTTTCTCTGCCCCAACACAGATTAATCATCATTTTGACAGTAGGACTTACGCCAGTATTATCAATTATTAATGTTTTATAAAAGCAATAAAAAGTGTGAAGCTTCGTGAATTTTTAATATCATAAATTATATATTGGAATTCCTTTACGCCTCATTTTAAAAAGCATTCGAATCAACTACTATTTTTCTTAATAGAATAAATACTAATGTATTGAAAATAATCTAATGATAAAAAATACGATTAAAATTGTAAATTTAAATGTGTAGAAAACGATTAATGATTTATAAAGTATGGGTTTTTATAATACACAAAATAAAAATGAATCGAAATCGCATTACAAACAATAAATATTTAAAATAAATTGATGAGATGGTACTCATTAAATAAAAAAATATACAGTAGAACGTCGTTTATCCGAACGTTTATTATCCGGAGCGTCAAATATCCGAACCAAAGTCCGGATCCGTTTTCGAACAGTGCAATGCTCAACATTTGTTTCCTGTGAGGCCAAAAGTGACGGGAAAACCCAAGGTGAAGGATATTTGGGGAATTTCAGCTGTGTGATTTGGTAAACATCTGCCACGGAATATTAGGTCAGTTTGTTCTAAAGTGAGAAAGTGTATACATGCTCTTTTGTTAAGTTTGTTGAGGTAGAAACCTGGATGGCATGCGATGCAGAAGACTGTGGATTTCAAATTCTAAATGATGACGAGATTGTGACTTTCGCGCAAGAAGAATCCGACCCTGTCGACGATGAAACGGATGAAGACGAGGACAAAAACAGCGGAGTGTTAGAGACAGTTATGGAGTGGTAAGAACAACAATCAGAGTGCTTTCCTACTCAACTACTGCTGCTGAAGAGAAGCAGAGACCTTGCATTGAAAAAACGAAGGTGTACAATGGTACAGCGAAAAAGAAGTGATTATTTTCCACAATCAAGGTAAAATTGCAACATTTTGCACCTATTTTGCTCTCTCTTCAAGCACATTTCCCGCATTTGATAATTTTCAATATTTGTATAGTGTCCAGTATCATATACTACATGTATCGCATTCGGGTTTTGGTTATCCTAACAATTGCATATCCGAACGTTGTCCGGTCCCGATTGATTCGGATAAACGACGTTCGACTGTAGTCGCAAAATCAAAGTCTGATCTTTTAATCCAATCATCGTTTATTTAAGTTTAGCATCAGAAGAGTTATTTTGAGCTTGCGTTTCGCTTAAAAGCAAAAATACAAGAGAGGGGATTATTCAAGTTTCCCCTTTAAGTATGCAATGTAAAACAGAGAAAGTCGTAATAAAAAAATATAATCACGTGTTCAAGCGAAAGAAAAAAGTATTTATAGAAACTACATTATTGTCTCTTCGGGAGCAGTTAAAAACCATCAGTAAGGCTCGGGTAAGCCACTATGATATTCTTTACATGAATCCAATAAATCTGTCAAAAATTCAAGTTATAATCTTTTTAATGAAGAATCACTCTAATAAATCTATAAAAATAATGTTTTCATCCTTTAGAAAAGGAAGAAATAAGACGCGTTTGGAAAAATATGGTGTTCTAATTTATGAATAAGATATTATAATTAGATATTATATTATTATGTATCATTATAATATATATATAGATAAATAATTATAATATATTATAAATATTTAAGTTATTACACCCACTCACACACACACACACATATATATATATATATATAGAGTTTAATAAAATAAAATAAAATAGTCAGTGAGCAAGTTATACTACCTACAAGGCCAAAAAAAGAAAGAATTTCGATTCCAAGAAACATAACAATTGAAGATACTAAAAGAGTTTTTGGACTAAAATAGAGACTTATTATTATTTTTAAAGCTGCCACTTAATTAGGCCAACGAAATTAGGGTTAAGCAATTCTTTATGGTACCACTTACCCCGTACAGCAGAAAATTTCGACATAATACAAAAACAGAACCATGTTGAAAAATTAAGCCTATATCTATCACACGTGGATGAAACTCCAGACAGTAAAATAAAATGAAATTAAAGGTGAAATGATATATATATAATCATGTATTTTGCATTATTGCAAAATTAATTCCGTTAGTCGTGTAATCTGAAAAAATTAATTATTATATTCAAAAAAAATTAATAGAAAGAAAAATTAGCATATTTTTTTTAGAACTGAAATTCATTAAATAGTGAATTTTTTGTAGTGTTTTGACTCACATTGCTACGAAATAAAAATTTTATATTATTTATTTTAAAAGTATACATGAAAACGCTATAGATACTTTTATAAAAATTCTATGGGTTTTTATTTACATGGAAAATATAAGTATATATTTCTTCCTATTTAGATTTCATTTAAGAGTTATTATACAAAGGGAAATATATCTTATGTGTGAAACAAATTTGAATTCTTGTTATTCGTTTTATGTGAATGCATTTTTATACTGGACAAACAATAACCAATTAACTCTGGTAGATAAAACCAAAAAAAGGATTAGCGTATGCATTATTTTATGTTATTGATAGTATTATTTGTGTCAAAACAAATGTAGAAAGTAACATATAGTACAATTTTAGTGTGATATTGATACAAACATTTCTGATAGGATAACCGTATTTGTTATAACCATCATTTTTTAAAAATTATATCACTTAAAAGAAATATAATACCAAATGCAATATTTTGCTTTCGTAACTAGAAAATAATTATTTCTCATTTTAAGCAAATACTAGTCAACCTTTTTCGAGCGACATAGTTTAAGGCCCAAATACGATAAATCAAATGCTGTTTACTTGTTTACCTATTTTATTACATTGATTTCAGTGTCCAGTGTTTTTTACTTTAATAGGATCAAATTCCACTATAATGCGATTTAAAAAAAAGGCGGTAACAGAATAGCAAATGACAAGGATTTCTTCAAAACATTTCATTTTGTACGGCATACATTTTTCTTTTCCCTTCTCTTTTATTTCTTTTTTTTTTAAGTATTTCTTTAATTATTTTTTCCTTAGTTTCTTATCATTTTTTTTTTCATGTTTTTGGACTTGTATTTTTTATTTCATGTCTTTTTATTTATGTTATTTTGAGATGAATTCCTCATTTTAAGCCAATTTATGTTTGTAGTTTTTCAAAAGGGGAAAAAATAGATAGGAAAAAGAAATGTAAAAAAAAAAAAAGAACTGGTAAACATAAGACAAAAATTGTAATTAATCACAGATGTCTCTTTTTTACATTACAGTTAATTTAATACAATGGCTGTGCTGAAGTAACCAAGTTAATTTAATAGCTGAGGAAAATAAGAATTTTCACAAGCAAGAGGCTTTTGCAGATGGTTTTTTTTTAAAGTTTAATCTTTTCTTTTTTGAACAATGTTAAAAGTAATTTATCAATATGCTTAAGGGGACGCGGTACGATTTAAACAAAAATCTTTGATTTTATGGTTTTCACAATTTTTTTCCTTGTAACCTATGTATATGCAATACGTAAGACAGAATATTTGCTCAAAATATCACAAAAAGCAATACATTTAATTTTTTTTAAAAAAATTAAAAACTTTTTGAGGTAATTTTAAAACGCTACTCCTCGTACAATAATTGACGTACACACAGGAAATTTGATTTACATATTTGTCAAACCATGTACAACAAAAGTTGGTATGGGTTTGGGGATAACATGATTCAAATTCCTAAAAAACATTTTTTTATGAATTATTATGAAAAAATCTTTAAAAAGCATGTAAATTCTAAGTTCAAATATTTTTAAAAACATATGTATTGCTTTGATTCAAAAATGCATACCAACTTTTGTTATATATATTAATAGCAATCTGTAAAAAAAAATTCAAAACATTTCATGCAATAGAAAAAAAGCCTTAGCATTTTAAATAAAAGAAAACAAACGTTTTTTTTGTTCTGAGATAAATCAATTTAAAGTTTTTATTTACTGTAAAAAGATATATATAAGTGCAATAAAATTACTAAAAAATTACTGTATATACTACATGCACATGATAAAAGTTTTATAAAGTTATTATATGAAAATTATAATTTTTTATGTTTAAAATTTAAAATTTTCAGTACCTTACATTTTTAAAAAATTGCGATAAATAACATACGAACCCATTTTACGATGATTTTAAAATAATTCTAGTTTATATCTTCATATATTTTTTTTTACCATTTATGTTTAAAATAACCCAGGACTATATGTAATCCCTTCTTTTTTCTTTGAATATTTTTCTTTTCGCATATTGGCTAGTTTTACTTTTCGACGAGCTATGCGAAAAGCAAGATTATTTTGGCGATTTCTTTCTTTTTTACGTCTGTAATCACGTGTGGCAGCAATTTTTACTGCTTCTTCACCAAGATCCAAATTAGCTGCCTTTTGTATTACTTTTAAGGCTTTCAAAGTACCAAAGTTATATTCTGATACTGCCTCAGAAACAGCTATATTTACACGTCGTGATTTCGCTGAAGTTTCTTTAGAGCACTTACTCCAAATCACGCTATGCAGACTCTCGTTGCTGTTCTGAGTCAGACATCTGGCACATCCTTTCAAAAGACTATCAGAAGCTAACCTTTGATATATTGGAACAATTTTTGTCAAGTAATCTGGATTTATTGGTGCTCCAATATTAAATTTATGTGGTGCAGGTTTTTCACCTTTAGCTAAGGCTCTTCGATAAAAACACCACGAATCTTTGCCAGGAGGACATTTTATGTGCATTGGATTTTTATCTGTCGAGATACCGTGATAAAGCGTGGCATATATAGATTTTTTCATGCCCTGAATATCTCCTTTATTTTCCAGAATAGCTTTCTGATAATACTGCGTTAGTTTTTTTATCGTTGTTTCTTTTAGGCTGCCATAAGATTTTCCTCCTAAAGTGATACCTTTAGCTCTCCAATCTTTCACAAGATTGCGTAAGCTGGTGCCTAACCTTTTACTAACGTGATTAATACACTCTTCTTTCAAAATTTCAACATCTGGTCCATATATTTTTAGGCTATTTAAGAATTTATGAGTTTTAGCATCACCATCAGATAACAATGTTGTGTAACGGAAACCACATGCTTCTGATCGAGACCAAATTTTAGCTGCAGCTTTCATTTCCATTGCTCCTGATGTCCCAACGTGGTTAATCTGGCAGGAATTTTTGTGGCCAGAATACCAAACATCGTATTCAGCTGTAGTTTCGCCTAATTTATTTTTCGCACTTATACATGTTGGACAGTACTTGCTCATAATTTCATAGTCAATAACATATCCTGTTAAAGTGTCGACTACACAGCCAACACCGATTTGGGATGTGTGTCCTCGGGTCAACCATGTCCCATCAAAAGAAACAGCAATATCAGTAACTGTATTTGACCCATTTTGATTCAATTTTCTGTATGCATTTTGAACGCTGTTATGTACATAGTTCAACACAGTTTGGGAAGCAAGAGAGTACACTGAGTTAATGTAGCATTTAATTTCATTAAAAGTTTTACTCGACATCAAAGGCATATTGAGAAACATGCAAAATTTTTCAACCGATGCATGACCCCCACTGATTGCAAGAAATGCTTGAACAGCACGAACATTCACATCGAAAGGTGTAGATGTATTTGATTTTTTTTCAAGTCTTGGAGATGTAAAGCATTCCATTTTTTGCTCAGAACATGTTTTGCATACCAGTTTCAATTGATGCGAAAACCCATATTTATGTCCAAATTCAAGTTTTAAAGTTGACTGGTTGCAGATACCACAAAGAGTATACTTGAAAATATCACACAAGGCATTTTTGTCAACAATTATATAACTTGGTCCATCATAGGTATCAGCAATATTTTCTTGTTCTAGTACACTTTTCTCTTGCATAGAAATTCTTTCATTTTTTAAAATTCTATCACCACTTGAGCGTTGAGCAACATTTGAATTGTGCTCTGAAATGTCCATATTGCTTTCAGTTTTTGTTTCAGTGCACCATCGCTTTTGAATACTCAATTTACTTGATTTGTTTTTCCTCTTCGTGCGAGGCATGTTTAACTATTAAAATGCTGTATTAGAATACGTTTAAATAAATAAAAAAAAACTGTTAAACTGATAACGATAAAATAATTAGTCTTGAAAAAGACATTTTTTGGTAAACCGAAACTAAATATTTCAAAAATATGAAATAAAAATTAGCAGAATAAAGAACGCAGTATAGCTCAGCAAATGTAAACAAACAATTTGAATGGATTGCAATCTCTTCACTTTATTTCAAAACTGCTTAACTGTGATAGAATTAATTAAATTGGCTAGAAAATGAAAAGGGCGTCTGCTAGAGCAAAATGATGTCAAAATGTAAATTCTGACGAGCATATTAGTAATCATAACTTTGGATTTTTTTAATTTAGAGCTCTGAAATTTTGTGAGATAATAGAGAAATGTATAAGAAATAATTTAGTCTAAAAAATTTTTTTTTGATTTTTTGACCGATTTTCGTCAATTGAATCGTACCGTGTCCCCTTAAAATAGTTAAAATTCCCATTAACTCATTTAATCTTAAAATAAAATATTGGCAACATATACACTTTTGCTTGCAACCAGTTTGAATTATTTTAATAGCTTTTTGAGCCTAATTTTCAACCTACTTTCATAAGAATTTTTTCGTTGTCTTTATTTTTCATTTCATCTATTAATTATAGGAACGCACAAATGATATTTTTAAAAAATTGCTTTTTTGTAGCTGAGTGCGTTTTTCATATTAGATCTATAAAAGATGAAGTTATTGATAAATTTGTATTACACTTTTTATTTCTGTACATTTAAATTGTTAAATGTGCCAAACAGTTCTGTTATTATTTAGTCTAAAGGACTGAATAAAATAATGGAACACACACCTAGTCTATATTAAATGTAATCTGCATTTACTAACAATATTAAAATACATTAATTTTATTTATGTTTATTAGTTAAAAAATAATAACATAAAATAATAACAATAATAACGTAATTTACAACTAAGTAACTTAAATATACATTGCCTGTGTTTTTTAATGTCAGTCACAATAAACAGATACTTTTATAAAAGGCAAATTGTATAAAATTAATGCAATGTACAAATATAATATTAATATAAAAAATCAAGGAACCAATATAAATTCCTATAATCAATTTGAATAAACTATCTTTTTTTAAGCTGTATATATATATATATTTGCTTTAACAATTAATGATAAAATTTTTGTATGTCAATATGCTTACACTCCCTTTTCTTAATCATCTTTATTTAAATTCAGCTTATTTATGAAAAAAGTACTTCTTAGAATTTCATTGAAAATCTGAGTAAAAAATCTTTCAAAGTCAAGGAGATAAACAAAGTACCATTTCTAGATCTTACAAACTAGTTCATTAAAATTATTATTTTTCCGATGTAGGAAAGTCCTTCCAATTTTTTTTACTAAGAATTGTAAAGCAATTTATGCAGAATTATTTCAATAGCTTTAAATAACATCTAATTTAATGAAAATCTTTAAAACAATTTTTAATAATATTTCTTAAAACGGGAAATTAAATATTTAAGCATTAAGCGTATTAGAAAAAAAAAATTTTGTGTAAAGATTTTTATCGATAAGGTAAACAGAAAAAATGAAAATATTAATTAATTTCACGATACTTCATTGCTTTTATGCAGTTCTATTCGGTATAGAATTAGGTGACTATAAGGAATTGCTTAAAAAAATAGAACAGCCATCAATTCTGTTTTATTGGATTTAATAACAATGTTCTGATCACTATACTTCTATTGACAAAATAATTCAAATTTTAGTTACATGAAAAAAGATATGGCTAGAGATAAGTAGAATTTCATGTAAAATCAAATATTATCAATTGATTTAAATACTATTATTTAATTTATTGCATAGTTATGTTGAGTAAGTAAAAATTGGTGGAAATACCTACTAAAAGGGGAGTAATACAAAATTATACTATTGATTAATTATTTTAAAAATTGTTTGATTTTCTACGACATTAATTTATTTAGAATTGGAAAGAAATGTTAATTGGAACATGCATTACAAATTTTTCCAAAGTTGAAAAATTGACAACATGTTATCTGGATATTTAATTATTTTAGTATTTTTTTCTTACTCAAAATATTTTAAAATGGCATCTGTAAATGTTAATATGTTTATTCTAGTTAATATGCGCGAAACGTAAGCATATTAAAATACATTTTTATTTCTGTCATTTTGTATGCTTATCACTCTTTTTCATGAATTTTCTTTTAATAATTTAAAATAAATTCATCAAAGGTAGCATGATAAAATCTATTTTTTTTTTGTTTCTAGGGGGGCAATTGAAGTACAAGATTGTGATAAACAGAGAATTTTAAAAATGTAAAATAAAGAGAATTTTAATAGAAATTTTGTATTTCGTCATTGATAGTGCATACGTCAATTTAAAAAAATACATTCTCAAAGTATTACTTGCTACTCTAATTGTTATTTTTAGTTTAAGGAAAATATATACATACATATTATCTTTTGCAGTTTATAATCATTACTCAAATAATTTTTTATTCTAATATACACACACTATTATTTAATTCTCACCTTTTTATGCATAGTAAAATATAAAAAATAACATTTCAATCCATTCTCATCACTTATTGAAATATTCTATCCCTCTCCCTACTTTATCATATTTCAATATATTGCAAAAACTCTTGTTTAATTCTGCTGAGTTTCTTCAGAACGAAACAAAAAAAAAATGTCATTGAAATTTCATGCTTATAATTTTAATAAATAACTTATGACATTATATCTCATAGAAGGATGCTAAATGTTAAATAATACCATTATGGATTTTGTAAAAAGTAATTTCTTAAAACATAAATATTTATGCGATTTTTACGTTTTATCCTAATAATTGCAAAACAAATGATTAAATCATAAATTGACTATGTCAAAATAAAACATTTTGATTCAATCAATGATTCAATTATAAAAGTGAACTTGTATGAAATTTACACATTCACTCTTAGAATTGAATTATAGGTTAAAATAGGAGTTGTTTATATTTTCATGTTAAATACTCTCATTTAGTAGTTAATATTAATATTATCAACTTACATGTAAAATATATTAAAAGTTTGTACAGAAAAAGTGAAAAAATTTACTGAAGAAAATGT
The DNA here is from genome assembly GCA_019973975.1 of Trichonephila clavata. Taxonomy (NCBI): domain Eukaryota; kingdom Metazoa; phylum Arthropoda; class Arachnida; order Araneae; family Nephilidae; genus Trichonephila; species Trichonephila clavata. The sequence continues at coordinate 100,057 of BMAO01036942.1, forward strand.
TAATTTTTATTCAAATATTCATATAGAAAGAAACTATAGACTATTTTATTAAACTTTCGTGAACTTTCCGTAGCAATCAAAAACAAAACTTATCTTCTCCAAAAAAATTCTACAATAATCTTTATTTACTTTTTTATTTTCAAGAGAAACCCAAACCTTTTTTAAAGCATATGTTACGAAGATAATATAAAACAGGGGAAACAGCTTTAATCAAAGTTTCTTCGAAATAAACTTGTATAGCAAATTTTAGTTTTCTTCGAAAAGGATTCTTTTTAAACTTTAAATGTTTGAAAGATTTTTAAAAGTTTGATACTGTTACAAAAGATACAAAATTGATTCTTTTATCAACAAAAAAAATATGTAAGTTTTGAATATTTTTGTCACGCAAATGGCTCGAATTTAAAAAAAAAAGGTATTCTACGCCACGATATTGAAGAAAATAAAATAACATATTCGAGTTATCTTTAGTATTAACACATTTCAAAGATACGTGAGACAGCTGAGCGACTTTTTTTCTCTCCTAGATCATAAACTTTCTTCCTGTGAAATCGGAAATTACACGGATATGTCCAGATGGAAGGGAAAGTTAACTTCCGGCTTTAAATAAGATATATAGAGCATCTAGCCATCTAAGAGTTCCTAATACTTTTCAGTCTCCCCTTTTCAAAAAGAGGGGGGAAATAAGAAAGAAAAGCTTATGAAAGAGGATTTGAAACTTAATGATCAAACATTTTTTTCTTTTACTTTTTTTTCCAGTATTTATCAGCATTGTACTATGCAAATATAAAAATATTAGGCAGTGCATGGATTTCTATAATCTTCAGATTATATAAAAAAGTGCACCCTCAGTTACATTTATATTTACTTCTGTTTTAATTAGTGGATAAACTTGTATCAAAATAAATTTACTTTGAGACATTTTCTGTAAGACATTGCTTAAGTTTTTTTTTTGTTATCTATACAAAGACATCGTTATGCCATGATATTAAATTTAAACGTTTGGGTTAAAAAGAAAATTAATTTTAAGAACACATTTATACTTACTTGTAAATGAATTATATATTATTTTTTAAATATTATGAATTTAGATATTTACAAGCATATTAAAGCTATTTATTCTGTTGAGATAAAAGTATTTGTGACTTTATATAAAAGGAATATGTAATATTCCTCAGAACTTTAGATGCGAAAATACTTTTGAATACACCTTCATTTCGACATAAGACTTATACGACGTATGACCGAAAAAATTCTCATTCACCATTTATCATTTACCATTACTTTACGTAGTTTCAAGTTCTGTTTTTTAACAATACGTACAGCATAGTATATGTCATGTATCTTTTCCATAATGTACAATAATCACGCATATGAAGAATTTCTGCACTTTAATGAACAATTTGTGTAACCAGCCGGTTTGAATAAAAGTAATATTAAAAATTATGAATCCACCATGTTGAGACTGTTTTGACCTGTAGTTTCTTAATAGGAGCATAGTGCGGTAATAAATTGAGAAATTCCGATGCATAAAGATGAAAAAAAATCTATCTTGTTACAAAAGATTCGACATTTGGTGCTCACAAAATTTTGTTTCGCTGTTGGGTATATTCTTTAACACCGAAAAATATACTAACATTTTTTTCCGGAATAAAAAATTCATAATCACAGTTTATTTGTAAATAATCGCTTATTAAAGATAGGGATGCATTTTATTCAATATATGTAATATTTTATTTATACATAGATTTTCAAAAAATTATTTACAATGATTTGTTTTTAATTTCTTAAATTAAAATAAAAAAATATTCATTATATTATCGCTTTATTAATTAAAAAATTAAAATAATTTATAGATGTCTTTTATACAATATTAATATATTTTATATATAAGCAGTCAAAAGCCATCATACGCCTATTAAAATTACGAGATTTAAGGAGTTATAAATATTTTTTTAATTAAATTATCGCAATTTTATTTTATAAATTACACTTTATTGCAAAGAAGTACCGTAAAATCCGGCGTATAACGCACACCTATAATTTCAAGCTGCATTTTTCAACTTAAAGGTATATTCGCCGTATAACGCGCACCCCCTTTTTTACGAAAGGACCGGCAGTGCACGGCAGCAAGGGTATTATGTTTTAAATCCATTTATTCGAGGTATTATCCCAGGATTTTGAAAGAATAGTATATTTCTTGGAAAACAACCCTTTAAGTTCAAAAGGTATGTCATTTCTTTTAAATATACAGTATTCAACTCTTTGTAGAGGTCTAAGTTTCTTTTATGCACATCTCTTTTTTTACTTTTGAACCTGTCATTTTTATACACAACGTATATCGTGCACTAGTAAATTTGATCTTATTTTTTGTGTTAAATGTGCGCGTTATAAGCCAGTTTTTAAGGTAAGGGATAAATAAACCAAATTGGCACTTTAGAATACGTAAGAACTGTACAATTCACTTCACATAACTTACACACAGAAAATGTTTTTGTGAAATCTCACATGAATTCACTTTTTAAACATGAACAAAGGAACATCGAAACTCATTATCAAAAAGTGAGTCTTAAACTTGCTTTCGATAAATTGTTCTATGTCCCAGTTAAAATGGTTGGAAGAAAGGACATTCATATTGAGTTTCGAAATCTGATAATTAAGTTAAAAAGAAAGAAAAAAACTTACGCTGAAATTGCAAGACATGTTGTGGAAAGTTGGTCTACTAGTCCAATTAATTATAAGAGATTACGAGACAATTAATTATATTTTAACAAGCAATATAGTAATTTATTGTAATCAATAAAATACTCGAGCAGTGATGAGAATAAGGAGATTAAATTCGAAATTATATCTACTCCCTAATTAATGGAATATTTTGATGCAATAATAATTAAGAGTATTAATGCCATAACACACAATTCGAATAATCTTCCGATCTGAAACATTTCACGGTAGTTTCTTAAAGTAAACCACTTATATCCAGAGCAGTGGCGTAACGTACACCCCCACATCTTGGGAAGAGGGCAGGGTTCTAGGGGGCTCAAAGCCTGATTGCTGCCAAGCACCTACCTGACTTTGCAAGGGAGTCCAAATGTTCTCCGTAACGCCATTGATCCAGAATATGTTAAAGGAAAATGCTAGACTTTGTTAAAGTTTATAAGCATACTGATTTTCATTTTTGGAGATTTCTTTCGTACCAATGTGAGTAAATGTAATAATTTTTTAAAGCGATGGACGTGGTAAAATTTGACAGCGCAAAAACAACTTGATGACCTACAATGAAGTAGCAATTGTAGGTTGGATGTCAATGTAGACTTCTGTTGTTTGGATTCTAACTTTCATTGAAAGCATGATATATGCATCCCTTCTAATATTTGGAATATATTGTCAAACAGTGAATATGAATCTGTTGAAATTTTACAGCTTGGAAAACAGTAGATTATTCAGCATGATAACAATACAAACATAACGAAAACCGTGAAATAGTGTCTCCTTAACAAAGTACTTGCATAAATTCCCAATCGTCAGATTTGATATTCATTGAAATGCACTGAATAAGTTTTACTGAAGAAGTAGAAAATTTAGTTTCAAAGATTCATAAAGAACGGATTTTCACAAACATTATCTGAAATTATGCAAAACATATCACACAAAACTTTTATTGCCTCAAAGCATATGATATTGCCAACCGTTATTGTTTTACAAGTCCAAATTACACAATATTAAATTATTTTAAATCGTATAAGATAATTTTCCATTTTTCTAGAAAAATTTGTAGCTTTTGTGTTGTATGATTTTTATTAAATTCATTGTGAAAAGTAAAATTTATTTCCATTTCAATGTAAAACGCATTGAAGATACTCAGTTTTTATAAGAAAAATGACATTTTTAAGTGTGTCTATTGACTTAAGTGAGTGATTTGAATTTAAATAAACGCTTCATTTTAAATAGAAGGAAAATATTTTTTATCAGTGCAAAATTTTATTATAAAATAATTGTTTCTATTATGGTTGTTGTATAACTAATATCTGAGAACTCTAATTTTTAAAAATAAAAAGCCAGGAAGAAAAATTCCCAAACGAAACATTTAGAAACTTTATTTTAAATGTGTTATGCAACAGATGTCCTTAGATATATAAATCAGGTTATCTTTATAAAATTATATATTACAATAACTACAAGGTCTCATAAGTTTTATTTTATAAAAACTTTTTATATTGAAAATTTTTATAATTCACATAATTTACGTAGATTTTGATTATTACTTTTAATAATTTGATAATTGAAGATTTTTTAGCTTTTTTTTCACGTAGTGTAAAAAAAGCGCTATTAGGACGAAAATTTCGTCTTCGTTCCATATTTTGTCGTACCTTTTTTCAGCCAATAAGCAACCAATTGACCTCGGGTTTTCGGCATTTGGTCGCATTTGTGCCCTAAATGAGCCAAATCATTTAAATTTAATAATTTTTAAATTTTTTAAAAAAATTTTTTTCTAATTTCTTTTTAAAGTATAGTACTACTTTCTGTTAGCAAAAAGTTCATTAGTTGCATAATAGAAAAATACAACATGTGAAAAATGCGCTAAAATTACTTGGCCATGCCAATGATTGATATCTTGTTTTTGTTTCAACTTCATTAAAATGTTTGAAAAATTTCATTGCCTATTTGTGAAAGGTTTTTGGCATTTTTGTTAAAATCGATAAGTGCCTCTACGTTTTCAGAAGCAAAAATTCCCATTGTATATTCCCAAATAAATGTCTCAAGTGAATAAAAAGATTCAGAATAAATTAGATAAAAAATGCGTAGAGCAATCCAAAATGAAATCATTTAAAATTATCATAAAAATCTGCTATTAGTCTTAAGAGATAATTTTATCCAGGATATAAACTTTTCCTTTATAATCTGTGCTTTAAATATCAAAAAATGTCTAGAATAAACCATTTTTGGCCCTATTTAGCTTTCTACCAAATTATCTTCTTGGAGTTTTATTTAAGTAACAATTTCTCTAAACATGTTTATCTTCATGATTTATAATTTAACCATTTTATGAGAATGTAAATGACAAATCTGAGTAATATTTACTTTTAAAAGAGGCTCTTACTTTTGCTCGATCAATTGCTAAATCAATTTTACGAGGAACATGCTATTTTCCCCGATTCTGCCAAAATTCTTTCAACTGGTTTTTTCAGATAGAACTAATTGCATTGAGGGTTTGCTCCAAAAATTACTCAAATTAACGAAAGTTGGCTGTTTTCTTAAGAATAACTTTTCTTCATCAACTTATTTTTAAGATTTATGAATTACTAACCAGTTTAGTGAAAAATAATCACCTCCAAAACTATAACTTAAAAGACATTCTAGTGAACCTAATAAACGCTGCTATTGAATGGCTTCTAAAACCTCAAATTGCTCTCATCAAGGACGAATAACCCATTTCTGGAAAACTTTCATCTCGTCCATAAAGTTTATCGCTGCAACCATTAAAATTAGCCCTGGGAAGTGGCAACGGGCTAAGTGTTAGCCCGTTGCGCAGTGGTATCTGGTGGCAACCATTGAAGTGTTGCTGTAGTCGATTTAATGGTTGAAAGGCCTCGTGTAATATGCTGGACGAAGATGATGATGATGAATTGTGTGCTTGAGACGATTTTAATGATCGCTATGCGATTCGGAATTTTATTCATTGCGAACCACTTGAGTGAACGCGGGGATGGCCGTTAAATTATTATATTACTTAACGTTTTTATTGGTTTAATTAAGTGCATTTTTGAGGAAGATGGAAAATATTAGGTACTTATGGTGTATGAGAATGTGTGGTTCTCTTTTGAATTATTTGAGATTCAACTTAACATCAAACTTTCAGTCATTTCTTTTGGACATTCAAAAACCAATTTTAGCTCACTCCGAAGCGGAAAAGAGAGAATGTACATTATGTTTGTCTTAAATTTATCATTTTTAAAGGTCACTATCGTTTTATAATGATATTACAAGAAGGATAAGAATGAAAGAAAATCACATTACTTTTGCTTTACTTAGATTGTCATTTTATGGGCAGTATCTTCTTTGAAACTTAAAGTTAGAGCCTCATGGGTCAATAAATAATCAGAGATTTAATGCCTCATGTGTTGTTGGATTAATTAATGAATTAAACTGATAGTTTCGCTCCATGCATGTGTGTGTTAAGGGTGTATTTGTTGTGTGTTGTGTGTGTGCATTTGTTGGGTGTGTTTACTTGTGTTGTTGCTATTGTGTGTGTTTATTTGTGTTATTGCTATTGTATGTGTTTATTTGTGTTATTGTGTATGCTGTTGTATATATATAAATTATTGTGGAATTTTTCCTAATTGCATAACAAATTTTCGACAGTAAATGGCTACTAAATATTTCATTACCTTAGTATAAAAATAAATTACATAAAAAATGCCTGCAAAAAAATTCATATCGATAGATTTAAGACTTTTGTTGTGATAATAAATATGGTGGGAGAACATTTTTCAAATATAGATTTAACAAGATTTCATCAGATTAAAATTCACAATAATATTGAACAATGATTTCCAAATATTTATAAAATATAAAATAAACACATTTGCGTTCTTTTTTCAAGGCTCATTCAAAAAAGCTTTGACGAATTTAAACTTAAAGTTTAGTAAATAAATGTCTTGTTCATCAATGAATATTACGTATTGTAATATGTTAAACGATCTTTTTCATTTGCAATAAATGCATTAATTAATTTTAATTTTAATTTAATACATTTCAATTATAAACATAAATAATAAACAAAAAAGAGAATACAGACACTTTCAAATTAAAGTTTTTCTTGTGTTTCTTAACAATTATACGAACATTGCTTACTACAACTATTTGTATCATTGTTATTTTATGTAATTATATAAAAAAAATATTTTAAAAGACACCGAAAGCATGCAGTTGCAAAGCTTTTTCTCTGAAACTTTTATCTCTACAAATTATTTCTATGTATTAAAAAAAGTATTAGAAGCGGCCCATTACTGTAACTTGAATACGAGTAAAATATTTAGTTAATTTATTTTATACATCGTTAAATATTTGAAGGGATTTAGTAATTTTCTGTTTTTGGAGGCAAAAACACTTTTTAATTATGTAAGATTGATACATTTTATTCCAATTCAATGCTTATAGAGTATTTTAAAAGTATACAAAAGGGTGCTTCGTTTCATATATTTCGGGAAAAAAAAGTTAATGAAAAATTACTGTGTAATTTAAGTGTTTTTTTTTTCCTTTTAATAATCACCTCATCACTTCTTTCATATATGATAATAATATCTTCAATACACTCTCAGAATTACGTGAAATGTATTTTATTCTACATAACGTGGAAAAAATTATGCATGCAAAATTTTCTGAAAGGATAAACTAAATATTTTTATAATACGAAAACAAAAAAGTTTTGCTGAAATAATATTCAATTTATTTGTTTAAATCTCGCGTTAATATATTTCATTTTCCCTACAATATCCTTATTATGTAGCTGCATTTATATTTTTACGAAGATAAAGTTTTACACAAAAGTAAATATTGAATCTCATTATAAAAAGTTTTTAAATTTTATTTTCAACATTTGAAAAAGAAAGGCAAAATGTCTCTTATTTCCATAAGAAAACACAGAAAAAACTTTTTAAAGAAAAATGGTCTTCCAATATCATAAATTATTTTAAAGAACAAGCGCATGAATATTCATTTAGGTAATTGAGGTTGAAACAGCAAATAAAAATTGCCCTTTTTTCGTAAATTATATGTAATTAAAATAATTATGTCGAAAAACATTCATTAAACTAGGTTCTAGTTACACATCTATAAAAAAAAATTTATCTTTTTATTTTTCATTTTATGTTTAGTTTGAAAATATACCTAGAATTTTAGAAAAAATATTGTGGATTGTATAATTAGAAACGAAACAAGCTAAATTACTAAATTGGTTTACGAGATGTAGTATGTTAATTCATGCTTAAAATTGTAATTATAACAAAAAATAACTAAAAGAAATTATAGATGCAAGCAGAATTTGAGATATTTTAAACATTCGAAATTTCTTAATTTTTATACATACCATACGCAAACGGTATTTAATATCAAACATTTTGTCTTTTATAAAATAAATAATTATATAATTTTCCATACAATAAAATATATAATAGATAATTGTGCTATTTTTATTATATGGATTTTATATAATATTCATATATTGATAACAAATATAGCAAATTGACTAAGCGTGAACTTTTGAAAAAATGTTGAATCCCAATGTGTGTGTGTTTGGTAAAAAATTTTTTAATCATATGTATTGTATATTTTATTTGTTCTTTTTTTAAAATTTCGTCTGTTGATTTTTATTTATTTTTGTGATTTTTTTGTACTGGACTATACGTTGGAAAGAGTTCCAAAATTCTTCATATATTTCTAAACAAATAATTAATAAAATATCAAGAAATTTATATTGCAAAAAATAAATACAATCATGGGAAGCTAATAATCGGAAAACTTTAAAAAAATCTAAAAACTTTATTTAAAGCCAAAGAAATTCACCCAAAATTTATTTTATATTTATGTTTATTTTAGTATTCCGTAGGCAGTGCTGCAATCTAGCTTACCACAAATAGAAAGATATTTACTACTAAAAAGATATATATATATATATTCGGATATATATTACTAAATACAATTACTTCTCTTCTCGAATGGGGCATGATTTTTTCCAATAAAATAAAAATGTTTTTGAAAAATAATTCACGAAGAAGAGGGAAGGGGCATGTAAGGCATTCATACTGTTTGAACTCGCTACTTTATAAATGATTATGTTATTTTACTGAAGTTAAGCGAAACGTATTTCCAAAATTACCCCTTTCCACAATAATCAATATTTTTGTAATATATAACTATAGGAAAATTTCAGCAATATTGTTTTTTTTTCTTTTTATCATAAGGGAAATAATTTTAATATTTTTCTATAAAATTCAGAAGGTACTGCTTACAGTTATCACCCAAAATTCGAAATAAAAGAAAAGCTGGAATATATACACATTATTATTACTATTTAATTTTCTCAGAAAAAAGCAAAACGATCTTTTAAGGTTTCACTTTCAACTGGTATATTTATTTTAAAGAAAATCTCAAAACGATTATTTAAAAACACATTAAAATAACACAAGCTATTGCTTAAAAAGTATAATATATCTTCAATTTTTAAAGTTATGAATGTATATTATATATATATATATATATGAATAATATGAATCTATGATTCATTCATAGATTCATATGAGCGTTTTCGCAGGTATTCCATATTCATACATTTACAAACGCATCCAAAATATTCCACATTCTAATACCATTCAAAATGCTCAATTTTTCTAATGTCAAATGTGTATTTTATTCAAAAATGCGAAAATTATAATCTAAACTAATAATTAAACTTTTTAATAACAAATACAATAATTATGTATTTATGTACTGAAATCTCTAATGATAAACTATACGTTAGTGTACCAATATCAATGTTAGCTAAAGCCATCAAATAAAAGTTTAAGAACGTTCAAATATTTCAATTAAAAACTAGCTAAAAAGGTTCAAATTGATAATTTTAGATTAGTAAGTTTTACTTCTTTATATATTCAATAAAGACATTTTTAATGGAAATAAATCAAATATTACTCATCAAGTACAAAATAATAGGTTTTTAATTTTCAAATACACTTTATTAAAGTAATTGATTATTGTAAGCATTATAATACATTGTAAATTTGTGATATATCAATTTTAGAATATCGTACATTATAGAACAGCAAAAGTTGTACCATTTTTGTCATTAAAGTATATCATGTTAAGTAAATTAATGATTCATTTTTATTCAAACTCATTTTTATCTGATTGTCAAGTTAAATTCCTCCTATCAATCGATAAATATTTTTATTTTTATATGAATATGAAAAATTTATGAATGCATTTAAATTAACACTTAACAACTATTTTGATTTTATAGAAGAATTTCAAGAAATTAAGCAGTTTGAATTAATTAAAAGTTTACCGTATTCTCGTTCCTTTATTTCTTACGCCTTTTTCATACCTTTTTGTTTCAAAATCATACTTTTGAGACATACATTCAAATCCCAACTAAATCATGCATTCTGCATTTCTAACGCTAAAATCACAATGACTTCAAACATGGATTTCAAAAAAATAAACTTATATTGATGCCCAAAAACATGTTAATATTAAATTTTATTTCTCTGTATTCGCAAGACATTAATGTAGCATGTATCAAGGAAGAACCCTACTTATGCTGGAACGTGACATATTTTGAATATGTATATAAATTAAATACTATATGAATTACATAAATATATATATAAGACAAACTAATGCTAAAATACTTATTGTGGGTTTGGGGAGACGGATATTTCTAATATACAAAGTTCACAAACTTTCCCTTGGCATCGTCCTACTTTTGTACTTATAGTTAAATAATTATGTATTTAAAGTTCAAAATATTATTTTTGCAGTTTTCTCAAATCCCATTCAATTTGTATCAATTGTAAGAAAAGTACATTATGTTTTTTTTTATAAAAATTCAAATTGAACTGTAAAGTATTAGAAAATTGAAAATTGCAGCAAATTTCGATTTCTTTTTCATTAATTGTATAACAAAATCACAGCAGTGCATTCAAGAAAAATATTTGCTTCAATAATTCATGTTTAAAACTCTAATTAAAAATAATTATTAATTAACTCTAAATAAATTTATTGTGTGGAATTTCAAATGTAGTTCCCTATACTTAATGCTACTAAATATTTTTATAACATCTCATAAAATTCACTTGGTAGTTTCTACCTTCGCTAACTTTTAACTGTACAGTTTTTGATAACAACGTGTGAACAATCAAAAGGTGTGTTCTTGTGAAAATATATTAGAAAGCATTTAATTTTTTTCTGATTAATAAATACTGTAAATAATATGTATTTTTCAATTCTCAAAATTGGATTTCTCAATACACTTTTTTTCATGTTTTCCACAGTACTCTCTAAGTAAGTTTCACTTTACGCAAACTTTTGTTACATTGTATTCATTGCACTAAATTAAACACGTACATGTTATTTTAAAACAAAACATGTATCAGGTAGTATCACCCAATTTTTTGGTTGTATGCAAATTACGGCACCTGAAGTAAATATTCGAAATAATTTTAAACTTTCGACTATCAGCACTACACATGCAGTTCAATTCATACGCTCATCACTAACTTTGTTCCATCCCATTCATACTTCTCCAATCTCTCAGTAGCAGCGAAAATTTATTGATTTTCTTTAAGAAATGAAACACTAGAACCGACCGGCGCGAAATTGCAAAAGTACTCCCCCGCCAAACACCGAGTTCTCGTCACCAATTCATCAACAATAAATTAATTGCGACAAAAAGATAAATTTTAAAAACTACTCACCCGGCGAAGCTATCGTTGCCAGATTACAAAATCGAGAGATCAAGAAGTTTGAATCAGGACGAAAAATAGTTTCCTATTCGCTGGGGAGAAAGCTTCACCTGAAGGGGGTAGCGCAACGTTTTCCAGCGATCGTTTGGTTAGCGAAGTCTTGGAGAAAGGTGTCCCCTTTCGAACTGAATCGCCAGTGCTGCGATTCTAGCGCCATCTGCGCGGGCCAATCCAGAGTATTGTCTCAAGTTTTAAATGTCAGCTGGGGAAAATCGCTTTTGTTTCGCATTTCCAATGAGCGGGAGAATTAATCGATACGTACTCAGATATCGAAACAATCCTGGTTCATATCAAATTGCTATTCAGGAGACATTGCGCTCCATTGAATAATAGATTTGACAACATTGTATAAAACAGTAAACACTGACCAGAGTTACATATCATGTTTTTCCTTGACTAGTGAAAGTAGAATAACTATAACAAAGATTTTGTATCGGATAAGTAAAATAAAACATTCTTAGAATACTTTTTAAAAGATAAAATAAGTTCAATTTTCTTCATGGCTTTTGTCCTTTTTTTTTTTTTTTGCCTCGCTCTTCTACTTGAAAGGTTGGCTCTCTTTTCAGCACTGTAATTCGAACATTACAACTATATAGTAAACTTTTAAGGATTGAATGTGATATTCAATCCACCTATTTTAGATAAAGCTTTTAAAACTTTCGTGTAAGGTACAACAAGCTCAATTTGCATCCAGTATTATTATCCTTAAGTTGTATTCAAAAAATGTATGAAGACATTCCAACTGCCATTTATAAAAGCAACTGTATTTTTTCCTTTTTAATTAATATGGGGAAAAGAAACTAATTCTGAAGATTGATAAACTGGTAACAAAATGCGTAGTATTTGATTTTCAAAACTAAAATCAATTCAATGAATAAATATATTTTATAATTCCTTAAGTATCTTACCTATACAGCAGTGCTTCTCAAACTTTCAATATTTGCGACCCCAATACGCAATCATAATTTTCATCACGTCCCTAAAACACAATGTTTGAATTCAATTATTATGTACTTTGACGCTAAAGCTACAATACGACTTTAATCTCTTAAATGCCACCGACGTACATATACGTCTCGTTCAACCAATTAGTTAATTCCTTTGAACGTATATATACGTTTTTCCGAATTGCGATCTTTTCTAAGCACTTCTATTCCTAAAATTATTCTAAAGGCTTTAGAATGCAATACAATGACCCTGACAGTGTTTGTAAAGGATTTACTTATTTCAGAGGATTTGCTTACATATATATATTTCTTTCCCCCCCCTCCAATACACCCCATACACTTGCCTACATGGAAAATGATGGCATTGGAGAGCTAAACGTGTAACATTTAATCGGCTGTAAAGTGATTAATTGTAAACCCATAAGAATTGTCAAGATAAGGGTTACATTTTGTATATATTTTTATCTCTCTCTCTCTCTCTCTCTCTATATATATATATATATATGACAGGTCACTAGTAATTATTAAACTTGTTTCTAACTTATTTTTATTAAATTAATTATCAAATACTTTGTGCAGTATTGACACATTTATAAGTGTATTATATCAGTGCAAATGTGTATTTTACATTTGATCACATCAGAATGTATCTTGTTTGTTTACTTTAAGAAAATGTATAATATTTTTAATACATTTTTTGTTCTCGACTTTTCAATATGCTTGCGTCCCCCTAGTAGGGTTATCATGCCCCTCGAGGGGGCGCCCCATGATTTGAAAAAAGCTGCTATACAGGATGCTCTTGAATTAGATTAGCGAGAAATTTAAACCTACTTTAGATGATGTTAAAAAAGGACTATAACTGATTTTTTTTTGAAAAATGTGATTTATATTTAAGTTATTAAATTAAATATAAAATATAAAATGAGAGAATTGTTTTTGATCAAATTCACAAAATGTTTGAAACTTTGCAGTGATCATACATGATGAAATTTACTTTTGTGTGTGTGTGTTCCTTTATTTAAAATAAGAGCTATAGGTCAGATTTCTTTTTATTTTTTATCAACATAAACTATCTATTAAATGATTCGGTTGATAAAATAATAATTTTAAAAAAATTTATTTGGATATACAAATGAGAGAGAAAATTGTCTTTTCCTAAGTTTACTCATATTGTGATATTTTTATTTCTTTTTTATGTAGTGGCTAGTGTTATAGCAAGAGGGCGGTCCACACTGAGAAGGAAGAATCTTAGAAGAAAAAGAGAGAGAGAAAAACCCATAACCCTGAAATGTGTGTATTGCTGGGAAACTAAAGCAGTTCGTTCGAAACTTGTGGTTTTAAAATCATTTAATTCAGTTATTTGTAAACAATAATTGCTTTCATTAATGAGAAAACAAGCTTTACGTATAGTTAATATTTTGACTTTGCTGAATTCTGAATCACACGAATATTACTGAATGCATCATTGACGATTGGCACAGGATACTTACTGGAAGTTCATTGGAAAATAAGGGTCGCAACTTTATTGGTCTGGACAAAATTATTCAATTTGAAGTTAATAGCATAACTTTTTAATTATTTGTAAAAATAAAGATAAGTAGATGCGTGCTTTAAAATCAGGACTTTGAATCAGAACTGAACCGAAAACTGGAAAATGCTGTTATTTTGGTCGGATCGAAAACCAGAATTCAACCGAAAAAGGAAATATCGATTTATTTCGGTTCGATATATATCTTCGGTCATTTTGTAACTGTAACCAACTTATCAGCATTTTCTAATTTAACGTCAACTATATGATTATTATCACCGCATGTGCATTGCTTCTCGATTTCTTGTTTTGATGTTCACTAGAACTTTTCTGTTTCAGTTTCGCATGTAACTACTTGCAATTTTCTAAATTTTGATAGAATTACATTTTTTGTTTATAACTATATTTTTAGTACAAATAAGAATAAAATTAAATTATTCATTCAGATCTGAACCGTTAATCGTTATTTTTGGCGGACCGAAAACCGGAACTGAATTGACTATATTTTTTTAAGTTGAAACAGAATGAAAACCGGAACGAAAATAATTACTCTTTGAAGCCCTGATTAAAATCGAGATATTCGCGATGTTACCGAGAAATACGAAAAAATTAGCTAGTGATTTAAAAGTGATAGATTGAGATGTTTAATTCTGAACAATGAAGGAAATAAAGCAGATTTAAATTAGGCAAACCAATTTTCTGTTAGTGTGATTAACAACAAAAAATTATAGGAGAAAAATTTTAAAAATCAACTGGAATCATAAAAGGACTAGTTTAGAAAAACTGCAAATCGAAAAGAAAAATCGCATTCGAAATAATAAGTTCAGGGCAAATGAAACTGGGATATGGTAGGCTGAATGAAAATAATTGTAATGCAATAATTGCTCTATTAAAATTACATATTCACACACACAGTCTTCATACTGTGGCAGTCATTAGTCAACCCCATTAGCTCGAAAATTTAATTAAATTGTAATTTCAGCAAAGTTAGACATTTACGGCAAATGGAACTGATGTTGAATGATAATGATAAGGATTGATAATGAATTAGTCCGTAACCCCTTTACTGATTTTCCCGTTCGCTGTACGGGTACTGATATTTTCTTCTTTCTATCTTTAATTTGCTTAATCCTTACAATGTGATTTTCAATATTAATGTTTTTAAAAGATGCAGTTTGTCCATGGTACTGATCCGGGCTTTCTTTGTAGTGAAGGTGGGGATTTTTCATTGAAGGCAGGAAGTTAGATTCTTGAAAATATTCGGTAAGAACAGGTATAGGCAAGGCAATGTGTAATTTGTTGAAAATGGAAAGATAATCCACAAAAATTGATATTATCTCTGCCCTCATTGCAATGTAAGAGACTTAGTATTACACCATGCTCCAAATTGTGAGTGCATATATATATGCACACACACAAAATCTTCCGCCGTTTGAAAAAGAGATCCGAACAGGAAAATTTTTTGTAAGTTTGAGAGGAATTTCTTTTGAGTTATATATTTGAAACATTCTTCACAGCATGCAGAGTGTATTTATAAAAAGAAAGCATTTAGGGCTTTTTGTCCTCTACAATTATAAATTGAAAAATAGTGTTAAAACTTTAAAATTGAAAACTAACCCGGCATTCCTCGTGCGATAAGAACGAAAAGAACGAAGGGTATCTCATACCCAAGGGTGTTTACATTCTGTTTTTACCGTAAAATGTGTGTATAAAGGTGAAAAATGAAGAAAAGTAGGAAAAACAATATGTTTGTTACATTTTTCACACGTAAATTTAGTTTTTCTGTTTATATTAGGGAAGTCAATACATTGTTTATACACTCCTTTAGTCTTCGTCGCAATTTTAGATCCGAAGACAGTTTTTAGATAAATGCTCCTTCTTCCCATCCTAATGCAAAATTTCCGGTGTTTTAAGTGTGATGAAATTAAAAATTCTACTCTACATAACAAATTGTCTACTATACATGTTTTGCTAAGGAGTGCCTAGTGGTATTTGATGAAACATTATTAAAGAAATTTTGTTACTTGAAATTTTTGGAAAATTTACGAGAAAACCGCAAATGCGATGAAAAAGATTTTGCATGAAATTATATTGATTTTAAAAAAAGTTGTAACTCCAAGGAAAGTTTTCAAGCATTTTGAAAAATCTTACTTTTTGAAGTGAAAACTTCTTCAGCGGCGTTGGGCACTTTTTAGTAGGAGAAAATCTAATGGGTTCATACACCGACATGCTCTGATTATTTTACAGTGTATTACTTATCTAGACATTTTTGATGGGTGAATCTCATGTCTGCAGACCACCGACATGTTTATAGCAGTATATTTGTAGCTATATAACTGACGTATAGTGCTGTGTATATCTATATGAAATTGAATGGATTTAGGTGAAAAGTTCAATGTGCATATTAACAGCATTGTTGAAATAGTGTTTTGTTTGATTATTATTTGACCGTTAATTGAAGAATCATTGTAGCATAATATTGAGTACCACAAAAATTATAATAATAATAATATTTTTAAGATAAAAATAACAATAGAAAATTATTTAAATACTGTGTTTATTTTGAGTTTGAAAATTTTATATTATTTAAAATTATTTTAAATCTTCTGCATTATTATATGTTTGTAATTTTGTATTATTTATTTTCTAATATTTAACTCTGGTAATGCATCACGCAACTGATTAAATATTTCATTGTTTAGATTGCTTTTCATCACTGTGGTGTAAAATAGACTTAGTGGTTCAACCATATTTTTATCGTGTGGATTTTGAAATAAAACTTTATAAAATCTTAATAATAATTCAAGATTAATGTTTCTAGTTTAAAATATGGTTATTAATGCAAATAAACATCATAAAGATCAACAGTTATCGAGAGGATTCTAATGTTAGTGTTGAAAAGGTTACAAACAATACAACAACGTATTCACCAAACGTTTTTGTAATTCATCTCCAAGAAGAAACGATTATCGATATTTCTACTTAACTGTCAGTTTGTATGCGCATGCAGCGACTTAAAAATTATGCTTTCGGTAAAATAAATGTCTGCTTTTGTCAGAAATTGTATGAAAACAAAGAACTACTTGATATTCCAAATTAACTTTATTAAATTATAAAAGACCCGAAGTTCGCGCAGTAGTGCTTGGTGTGGTGGTAGTTAGGAGGGGGTGCCAGCTCAGTGGTGTCCGCGTCACTTGACCATGGCCTGAAAAATCACGGACCGTCGCCAAAAGCCTTCGTGTTGCTAAATAGGGCGATGTTATTATCCACTCACTCACCAGCAGCAGGCATATTATTTATCGTATAATATTCAAGATACGTCACACTTCTTTATTTTACATATGGACATACATACTCAACCACTAGAAGCGTTGGTGTTAATGTTACTGATATAGGCAAATATGCGTTGCTCGTTGCGATTCTGAAATGGCCATATACATATTACTATAGCTACATTATATTTCGCCTGGAAAATAAATTATGGAGATAGATATAGCCAATTTTTCTCGAAAATTTGATGATTTATAAAAAGAAGGTTCTGAAATACTGAAAACATTTGGCAAAATGTAATATCGTACCATGATTTTATGGAGACTTAATGTTAACTTTGCAGACGATAAAATCTACCACTAACTGAATTTTTAAATGAAACACTTAATTTGAAGAGAATCCACGATTGAAAACTCAGTACTACAATATAAACGACGATCGATGCGGTTTTAACAAGATACTTAGATCAATTTGAATCAAATACTCTTTTTACTTAGTTACCATGTTTATTGCATCTTTTTAGAACAAATGAATAATTAAAGTAAAAAGTCTACATTGTTGAAATTAATGATGGAAATGATGCAACTATTAAAATACTTAAAATCAAGTACATTAAAATTTAAGTAAATACAAATACTATTCTATTAAATACATATGATTGTATATGAATTGTTATTTCAATTGAATTGTATTTATATTTTGTCGATCTTTACAGCCCGTAATATATTTGAAGAATAAAACCATATAAACATGTGCATATAAGTATGTTTCGGAGTGTCATTAGATGTGAAAACCAGATGGATGTTGATAATTTTTAATTCAACATTATGAAATTTAAAATTTAATACTAAAATTTAAGTTTTCATTTAATATAGTCCTATAACTGCCCATTTTTGTTTTTGTTTACAGAAGAAAGAATTTCTTTTTGGTTGGCATTTGGAAAATAAAACTTCTTTTTTTTCTATTTTATAAAATGCTTTATTTCGTACATAACACTTCTACACAACCAAAACAATAGTATCATGAACATTTTTAATTAGCTTACTAAATATTCTGAATGCTTTACCTAAATAGCAGAGAAAAAAAAAAGTGTTGCGTAAAAAGGAACACTTAATTATTCAAATATACATTCCCTTGTGTGGTCATAAGAAGTTTTCCTTTTTTATATAATAAAGATTATGTTTTCTAGAAAACCATTGTTATATTTGAAAAAAAATCGTTGAAATTCTTGTAATTATAGATAAATATTAACTATGCTCTTAACGAATTAAATCAATATACAAAAACACTCCTCAAAGAAGAACACCTCTTCGAGATTGTCAAATAAGAATAAACTATATGTTTGCAATTCATCTAAGTATCAGTTTTTTCTCCAGATCATATAGAATGCTCAGGAATGCATTAATAAGAATTTAACTAAAGTTTGACCAATAGATAAAGGTATTACGTTAAAACATTTGATGGTAGAAAAATTAAAATTAGAATTGAACTTGTGAATTAATTTTTCTGTATTCGTCGTAAGCTCTATGTTTATGTTTAGAATATTTTAGAAAAAAAAACTTAAAAATATCGTAATAAATTTTGAAATATTTTAGTTGAAAGTTGAAATTCCAGTAACACAAAAAATATTTTTATCCTTCAAAATATTACAAAAATTAAGTCGAAATAATTCCGTTAATTAAAGCTAAGCAGCTGAGTACTATGCATAATGTCCATGAAAATCCATGTAGCGACATTCCTGTAGAGAATAATAAATTTTAATTTCTACCATATCTCCATGTGAATCTACTAATCTCGTTGAAAAGAATGCTTAGCGTAAAACTCTTTTCCTGCTGTGAACTGTTCTCTGAAGAGGTATTCATTATATGCTTCATGAAGATGACATCAATCAAACAGTAGATAAAAACTTTAGTTTCCGACATGACAAGCTCATGGTACTTGTATATATCTAATGTTCTCTTCTCGTTCGTTATTTCTAAGCAACGAACATGATTCTAATTGCAAATTAATGCTTCAGTTGATGTCATTTTCGTTTTTTTTTTTGTTTTTGGAACTGTGTCGTTATAACTCCTCCTCATATTGGTTGAGGTCACGACCTCACTGACTGTTGGGGTTCTGAGGGAAATCCGAACTCCGGGTAGCTCTAAAAACCATTAAATTGAATACGAAATTATTACCAACATAAATTTGTAATAACTAACTTTAATCTAACGTTAAACCTGTTATTATGCAAAGTGTGGAAAGATAAACTGAATAACAAGAAATAATGTGAGCTTTTTTTAAAAAAAAACGAGTTGTAACTTCCAAAACACGCCAAAGAGAAAACTCCCAATATCTTCTAATAGCTAAGCCACTATAATTCAGGCACAGTGTCGCTATATTGTCCACTAAACAATATATAGTCCCTATCTCACTGACTATTTATATGCTAGTCAGTAGCGGATAGTTCTTCTGTAAGGGAGTTGCTATGGCCTCAAAGTGACACACTTATTGGATGGAAAATAAGAGGTCGAGAGGATAGACCTCACGGATATTCCGGTGTTATAACTATCCATGTTTAAAAATTTTACAAATCAAAGAACTCTGTGATTATATGCGCATATAATCACCATTCTATATAATATACATATAGAATGAAGAATATTATATATATATATATATATATATAATATACAACACACACACATATATATGGTATAATAAAATAATAAGAGACAAAATTGTACTTCCTACAAGACTAAGAATGAATGAGATTGGATTTTAAGAAACATATCAAGAAAAATGGTGCATAAGTGAAAATCAAAATAAAATTGATAAAACAGACAATACAAGAAACAGAGGTGTAGAGCTATTAAATTGAAATTACCGAAAGAGTCTTTGGACTAAAATGATACCTATTATAATTTCTAAAGTTAGCTGAAGTAGGCCAGTGAATTAGGGTTAAGTAATACATATGAATCCACCGTACAGAAGAAATTTTCGACATGAACAAAACAGTACCATGTTGAAAATTTAGGCCTAAATCTATCTACATGTGGAGGGAACACAAGACAGTAAAACAAAATGAATTTCTGAATAGTGAGAAAGAGATGTTTCTCACATATAGATGAATATTAAGAATATATATATATATATATCAACACATTATTATAAAATAACAATGTTCAACAAAAATGGACCGTAACAGCTTGATTCCACTAGTTTTAAGAGAAAATGTTTTTTCTTTTCATTAATTTTATTGTATTGTTTTATGCACAACTGCACATCTTTGTCAGAAACTCTTTAAGATTAAAAATAACAGTCGATCGTAATCATTGAACGAAAAAGGTAAAAAAACAACATAAATAACAAAATAAAAATAAATACGCACAAATAACCAAAATGAAAATAGGAGATCAAATTCATAGTATAACATAATCTTTTATTTAATTCAAAGATTATTCAACGTTTAACTTTGTCAACTAACGTTAATTTTCCTAAATACTAATGTTGCCATTTAATTTTAACAAATCAAAATTACAAAGTGTTATTTTTAACCAAAAATAAAATAAATTAAATAACTCATTTTTATACGATTTGTTATAATTAAGACAATTCCTAACATTAATATTAAAATGGAATGCATTATAGGTAATGAAAAATATACTTTCTGAATATTTTTTAATGTTAGATGGAGATAAAATATATTTTGTCCTTTTTCATTTTCCTCTGTTGCCTATATATAGCTGGGAATTTTATACCGAGGTTGAACTAACATTTTAAATATATGCATATATGGTTTAATGCGGTGGAATTCAAATTAATCATGTTTTATTATATCAGAATTAATAAATATTTTAACAAAAAAACATTCCTTAATATAAGGTTTGCTCAAATGAAAGTGGCACTGCTGTCGGGTGCCACCCCAACTAGCATGGTGGCTATGACACTCGACTTGTAATCGATTGGGCTAGGGTTCGAATCCCGAATAAGGCATGAATGTATCTTAGTGAAAATATGTCGAGCTTTAGCTTGAAATGGATTTCCTCCTCGAATGGAAAGCAGCGCACCTCTTCTATTCTGGGATGATCATTCGTAATAAAAAGCCAATATTCTTTTGTGTTTGAGTTGTATGTTTCTGTTCATCTATCTTTCGTATTTGCCCCAGTATGAAATGTACGGCAACAACAACTGTAGTTGTGGTTTGATAAATGATTTAATGGGTAATATAATATAAATTAATATGGAAAGAGGTCAAACACAAACTTAACAGATAGGCTAGACAAAGTCAACATGTTGGTTGAAACAAGTGTCCTAGCGGTTCACGACATGATGGATACCTTGGGTGAAGGAGCTCCAGTGTTGATTATGGAACTAATTTTCATCAGCAGCTTGGACCTCATTATCGTCGGGAAATCGCCGTCCTTTCAGACATTTTTGGATTGGATCGAAGATGTGATATTCACTAGCCTAGAAGTCTGGACTGTTAAGGGATGTTCAAGAACCTTCCTGCGGAATTGCCGTAACAATGTTTGGCATGCCATAGCTTCATGAGGACGAGCATTTTCATGAAAGATGATAACCCCACCGCGCGGATAGTTTGCCAAGTCAGCGGTTCTTGATATTCTTTCTTAATCTGCAATATAGCGGTAAGAGACAGAATTGAATGCCGTATCGTTTGGAAGTATCCATTATGCAAACAATGCCTTTTAATGTGCTCCCACGCTATCACACACTCTCATCTGACGGATTCACGATATCGCGCGTATCTCAGCACTCTTCATCCTCTATAAGGGTGCGGCCGTCTTCAACAAAGGACCCATTTCCCGTTGGGAACGAGTGACGTCTCAACGGTCAAGCAGTTTCTCCTGGGCAAGCATCCCAAGGTGGACACACTGCTGATGTTCTACAGCCCAACCCTGGACCTCCATTATATAGAAGCCGACAGGCAGTGCTGGCGCAGTTCCTACGCCAGCCACCGGTCTGCAAGTATACCGTGCAAAATGATTTTGACAAGATAGATTGACTTTCCCGAATACGTCCATTCAGAAGTGACTCTTCATCACCTGTCATTTTCGTGGGTGCGACGTGTTTCACCTTGAAAGAGACTATCGAATCGCGAAAAAACACAGAGAGATACCAACACTGGCACACAGACTTTGCTACAAGATTCTAATCCCAACAGTCTTACCAGCATTTCCCAGCTTGTTTTAACGCCACCTTCATCAGAACACAATCGTCCCGACAGGGGCATGCGCAATCATCTTTCGCTTAAAATTACGGAGTTCTTACAGCAATGTCACTTTCATTTGGGCGACCCTTATACATTCATTTCATTTTATCACAACTCTAAAAATAATCTAGATTTTTTTTCAAATGTCAACGCAGTTTCAAAAGCAGTACCCGTTCTAACAGGTAGAGTTTCAGGTGTCCTGCCATTAATTTGATCTACTTTAGAATTAACAACATGTCTTGACAAATTGAGCAATATCTTTAGCCATAACTTCCAATGAATTGTTCACCCAATTCTTTCTATAGTTATCCTAACATCCGTATACCTTCCAAAAATCGATTCCTAAGCCAATTTTCTAATTTCATCCGCTAGCATAATAGCACAAATATGAGTTACTATTTAGATAGAAATTTATGTCAAATAAAATTATCAACAATTATAAAATAATCTACGAATCCTTTTAAACTATTACAAACATTTTTTAATGATTCGTATCCCTCCTTAATTTTATTCACAACTTTGCTTTTCATACTTCTTCTAATGTATTTCTTCCTCCCTTCCTTTTTCACCAGTTCAAGTAACTTCATTTCTGATGAATTCATTTTTAAACGCATATTATTTAAAGGACAATTAAGTAATTAACTATTTTTAATGTAATCAAAATTTCTCATTAGTAGTACTGCTTCGGGCCTTTTTCTGAATGTTGCCAGCATAATTTTGCCACAAACTTAACAATCATAATTGGAAACAAATTGGGAATTTAATACTAGCAGCTGCGTTTCGAAATCAATAATAGAATCTCATTTGTAAAGTTTCATATTAACAGTTGATGCTTAAAAGTTTCAATGGAAATTACACTGAATTCAAATTTGCAATTATCTTATGATATACTGTCGTTTCATGTTTTGTTTTAAAATTATACTTCTTATCATAATTTCTCGAGTCAAAAGATTTCTTCGACAAATAAATCCTTCTAAATTAATATAAATTATTCTTTTTTCTGTCTGGAATTTTGTACAGTGATTTTCATATGAGGGGATACATATTTGAAAGAAAGACATGTTCTACATCTGTTTGGAAAACTTTATGAAAGTAGGTTTTTAATTTAGCAAACGATTTTAACTTCACACAATGGGAAACACCGTATTTTTAACCATTGTCTAGAAGTCGAAACAAACTTTTTGATCCTGTTTCATATTTTCTTAGATCAAGCATTATAGATATATTTTATCATTCACAATTAGTTCTTTTGACTCCTTATGTTGTCAATTTGTTTGCCCCAAAATAGGGAAATTTTTTATTTCATATAACTAATCATAATACTTAACAAAATGTGAAAATGGAAGGAAAAAAAATTTATTTTAATCCGGCACCGGTCCCGCTCTTCATATGCACCGCCTAACTTTTTCAAAGCTTCTTCTAAGCCTTTTAGAAAATGTATAGTTACTCGTGTAGCTGAATTTAAGGTCATATCCTTAGAGAAGCCTTAGTTTGTATGTGAATTCTAAATATATATTTTTGGACACCACCGCTTCAGGTATGTCATACCCTGAGCGAGAATCGCCGTTACAGTTCTGAATGCATGAGTACGTTTTGTAAATCTTTCTTATACGAAGGCGCATTATCGTAGTTATGAGCAAGAAGTGTAATATTTAAGTAATTTGATATAGTACAACAGTATTTTCGGATGAAGAAAATCTCTTTGCGGTGATGATGAGGAAGATTCAAATGATGAAGTGTATGATAGCATGTATGATTCCTCCAGTGAAATCAATCCAGATCTGGAAGAGAGAGACACAGTTGAAAATAAATGCTTTATATGTAGACACAAAACATTTGGGAATAACGTAATTTTAAAGAAGACAACTGGTAAATATCTTATCCAGTTTCATATGAACTTTTGGAAAACAAAACAACTATTGCTATTTGCTGGAATAATAAGAGAAAATAAAAAAGAAATTCGAAAGTTTTTTAGTTTAAGGAATAGAGAAGTTTATTCCTATAAGTTTAGCTTTAAAAAGATACAACAATTGCTTCATATACACCCAATAAAAATTGGAATTGTCTTGCTACTAATTATACATAGGGGGAAATACAATTGATTCATCTACAGTACAATTACAACATCGGGTTTGGTTGAAATCTGAAATAGTAACTTCCTTAATTTAACTGAGATTTACAATGATCGTCACTGATAAAATGACCTCATCATATTCAATGGCTAGAATATGTAATTGTTAGCCTATGGAAATATTTTTTTTTTCTGTTGCTGAACGTTGCAATGATAAATGCGCAAATAATTTTGTTAAATATTCAGAAACAGCCTACGGAACATAGACACTGATTTTTGAAGTATTTTGGATTTCGATTTACAGAAGAATGTAAAGAATGTAGAACCAGTAAGAAATGCTTCACAAAATTAAAAATAATTAAGGATCATGAAAATATCGCACTTACTC